>JAYMTN010002642.1:0-10819 GCA_036897425.1 Erodium trifolium | reverse complement strand
ATAAATCTTCACTGATAAACCATAGTCGTCGTTATCTGCAATGACTCTCTCCCTCTTGGTTCTTTTTTTACCTCTCATTCTTACTTTCTCTTATAAAGTTGTCTCGCTATGCCTCCCGAGTTAGGGCCTACATAATCGAGTTTGGGCTGCCCTCTTAGGTGTAGTCGCTTTACGGTCTCCTCTTTTAGGTTAAGTCAATTTACGGGAAGCCCTTTTGGGGGACGTCTGTGTTTGGAGTGTTCCCGACGATAATCTACGAGACCAGATCAATTGGTTTCGGTTAGAAGCATCGGTGACGCCAGAGCATGCTCCATTTTATTTACTACATCTAAATGAAGTCTCATTTTTGGGAGGGACAGCTCAGATGATCTCGGCAAATCAAGATGACAGACTGACAATATCAGAACGGCCCACCGCAAAAGTTATCAGAAAAAATGAAATGGAGCAATTGCTTTGGATAAAAACATGTATGTCTCTCCGCTTAAAAAAATATTTAGGTAGATTTTTTATATATAATTTGAATGATAACGAGATAAATATCACACTTCTCTAATTGTAATCGAACTTCAGGGTTTCCTCTCTCTTTATCTCCTTCTCTCTCCTTCCACCGCCCGCTGCACCCTTCTTCACTGCTCAACAACACCACCTTCCTCGCCAATACGCACCTTCAGCTACTCCCATGGCCCGTACACCATCTGATTTCCCCGAAATGCCTATCATGCCACCTTCAGCCAATGTGACCTTTGGCGCCAGCCCTGATGTTGTACCCAGTGACGTTCACGGATCTCCCTAGGATTATGCCTTCAACGTCGAGTAGGGAGCATATAAAACCGGCAATGGATAAGAAGAAGTTGAAACGCTCGACTCTCCTCCCTCTCCGGCCGCTGCCCATTATGTCGCTGATCGCCCCTCACGATCTCCGTCCAGGATAGTCACCTCCCCAGGAACTCGACCTGACCACCAATATTGGGGTGCTGATGGCCTCCTCTAGCCTCCATGTTACCACGACGATGGTTCGGCTAGGGGGCCACACTGACAGCTCTCCTCTCATCACTTCCGATCCATGGGAAGCTTCTGTCCTCCATGGCGAGCACCACGTCGCCAACAATCGTCTGACTAAAGAACACTATGTTGGACCGAATCTCGCCCCTCCCAGGCTCCACATCGCCATTAGTGGCCTCTCCCGAGGCCATCATGCTCCCTATTCCGATTGACTTGTTACAGGACGACCTCGCTGCAACTAAGAGCGGTGGTCCCCTGTTGATGTCACCCCGAACCTGCTGGACTAGACTATTTCTCCACGGAGTCCCCAACCCAGCCCAACGACAGATTCCATTCGAACCATCGCTCGGGAAGAGAAGGATGGCATCGAGCCACAACAGATTCCAATGGAGGCTCTCCGGGCACTCCAAGAGGGCTTTGACGCCCTAAAAATGAATGAGGAAGAGGAAAATTATATTTGAGTTCCACAAAGCCCGATGACAGTAGATTATCGGAGTCGTACGACCTTTGGTTTGACAGGGAGACTCTTTACCACCTAGACATATGATCGTGACTTGATGGAGGGGGTCATGAACAAGGTGTGGCACCATGTCGCCCTTGTTATCAAGGACCTAGGTTGGGGTACCTCGAACTTTTACTTTACATCCCACGCGAAGAAAGAGCGCATCCGAAGAGGCGAGTCATGGTCCTTTAAGCGTGCATCGCTGGTTTTGGAGGACCTCCAACCCGGAAACAACCCGGCCACCCTACCATTCTCGTGGGTCCAAATATGGGTGGTGGTATCTGGCCTCCCATGGGATGGCCTCACAAGAGCATTTGGCTATTAGGTGGGAGAAGCGTTAGGAGGCTTTGTGGACGTCCGCGATGAGGATGTAATGACCTGGGGAGGTACACTAAGTGTCCAGTTCTGGAAAGACCTAGCTATGCCCATCCGAAGGATGACCCTAATAATGGTTGAAGGACATGACACATCAACTCGTGTCCGACTACAATACGTCCGACTCCCGGACTTTTTCTTCCTTTGTGGGTGTATCGGCCACCAAGAGGCAGAATGTCGGCGGAGGGACCCTAATAACCTCCAAGTCATACAACGGTTCGACCTCTCCCTCAAGGCACCGGAGATGCCCAACATCAAGGTGGGGATTCAACGGGAATGGTCGGAACCTAGCTCAACCATACAAGGACACCGCCAATAGGCTTTAAAAAGAAGTGGAACACTCGCCCTCGGTCCCGCCAAGATTCTCCCCACTGGGTCCCCCAACACCAAGGTCGATACAAAACTTTCTACCTAAGGAGCCCCATAAACATGGAGTTTCCAACTTGCGTCCACTCCTTCCAACCCGTTTCCTTGGAGTCCGGGTCGTAGGACCAAGCGAGGCAACAACGATATAGAACTTCCTACTTAAACAGGTGTCATCATGGTTAGTACGGGAGACTTACAAGCCTTGATGGCCACACCCACAACCCCGACGGCTCGCTACCTTCGAAAGGGGTCCGCCAAGTTCTGCCTTTAGGACGCGGGATTGACTACCCCCTTCCCCCGACTCAGAAGAAGAGGAGTTTAGACGCACCAACCCTGACTAATGACACAACATATCTATAATCCATTGAGGCGAGGTCTGCTAAGCAGCTTCACCAATGTCAATGAGTGGCCTTATCAACAACGAGGTGTGTGAGGGGACGTACACCTCCCCATGTCAAGGTCGGTGCAAGTCCAACCCCCTGGTTCCCCTGTTTCCTAGTGTTCTCCCTAAATGCCCGCTATCCCCTCAAGTGCCCCGATGTTTTACCACATGCATTTTCTGGCCGAGTTAGGAAATGATTATCCTCGACGAATTCTCGTCCATAACAACCAACAGGGCGACTGCCTCCCATCCACTCTCTCTGGTATAGCCGGACATCATGCAGTACAGTTAGCGTTCATTACATACGGGTTCGAATTATACCTCACCCTTTGTCGTTTCATCATTTTCATGTTTAAGTATGCTTAATTCTTACGTCCTATTATGTTCAACAACAAAAAAATCACATTCCTCTAATTTTACTTTAATCTTGTCTCACCCTCCCGATTCTTTCCCAATCTTAATTATTTTTTCTCGATACTTTTTTTAAAAGAGTAAACTTGTAGTAATTCACCAAATCATTGGAAAAAGGTCACGAAGAACCATGGGGATCTCCATAACTTGACAACCAAACGTACATCAATCACAAGCATTACGAGCTAGACAATGTGTTACACTATTCGCTTCACGAATAATAAAATTTAACTTGAAACCCGGCAACGCCTTATTTTAGCTATGCATTCCACGAGTAGCAGACCCATAGGAGATATTATCAACTCTTCCTCATTAATTGTTTGCACAGCACCTAGACGATCTGATTTAATCAACCCCACCGTCCATCATTCCTCATATATCTAGGAAAGCACCTCATTAATGGAAATCAGCTCAACAATTTCAGGGTTTTGCTTCCCTAGCATGACTATGCACCTGACACTCAAAGCCCAACCCGTTTCTCCACGATAGATCATACCCCCACTTCCTCTCTCTAACCCAGGACTGTGCCATCAACATTAATTTTAACCGTCCCCGTACCTGGTTTCAACCATTTCGACAAGACCACCATCACGACGAGCCCCCTCTCCCACTAAGGGTCTCATCTGCTCCCATTCTCTAATAAAACTTTCAGTTGACCTCCAGACCTCATCTTCTCCGACCAACTCTTGTCTCTAGACTCTAGCATTACTGGCCCACCGTATTTCCCACCAGAGGCCGACCACTCTCTCGGTCAACCCCTTTCGTCCCAAATTCCAACTATGCTCAAGCCAAACCTGAGGATCAATATCATCACCTTGGATCACTAATCCCAATTTCTCCCACACCCTAGCCATTCCATGACAGTGAAGTATATGGCTCCCCGTCTCAATTCGACCACAACGCCCACAGACTGGCCTCACCAGGGCAAAACGGGAATATAAATTGATATTTGTTGAAAGCGATCCCGTCAAAGTTTGCCATGCGTGGTGTTTAACCTTGGGAGGGACCTCTAACGACCAAAGTCTTTTCCAGAATAAATCCCGCTCCTGATCTCTCTAGCTCCTATTCAAGATTTGTAACATTCTGTAAGGCTCTCTAACCCGAAATTTTACTGTCCCGATTCTCCTACCAGTACCACCCATCATCTATTGGAACCACCGGTAAAGGTAAAGAGAGAATTGCTTTCGCCGATTGTTGCTCAAAATCCTCCTAGAGTTTAAGTCTATCCGACCTTTGATCTTCATCAATATAATTGCTCACTATCAAAGATGCATCCCCCAAAAAATGGCCCTCAACTTCGCCCGACTCAATAGGCAACAACGCTACGTCGTGAACACCGGTTCCCATCCCGTTGCCAATTATTCTCCAGGCCCCACTTCGGACCAATTCCTGCCCCGCCAGAATACTTGTCCAAATGAAGCTCTCGCCCTACTTCAGGCATGCTTGTAAAAAGCTCTTATCCGGATAATATTTTGCTCTTAGAATATACGCTACCAGATTCTCCGGGTGAGACAACAGTCTCCACCCCTACTTAGCTAACATTGCAACATTAAAATCTTGTAGATGCTTAAACCCCAAACCACCCTATAACTTATGGCGACACAATTTGTCCCACCTTTTCCACTTAATATCTTTACCCGTTTTCACATCGTGACTCCACCAATATTTATTCATCACCACCTCTATTTTATGTGTCAACCTGCTTGGTATTTTATATGCACCCATAGTATAAATCGGTAGAGCCTGGATCACTACTTCAAGGAGCACTTCCTTCCCTGCTTTACTTAACAATAACTCACCCTAACTCTGCAATCTTCTTACAATTCGTTCTGTTAAGAATAAAAAGGAATTGTACTTACTGCTCTCCAAGGTCGATGGGAGCCCCAAATATAGCCCCGGATCAATCACTTCATTCATAAGAAGAATTTCCCTAATACCTTGTCAGACCTCCACCGGTGTATTCAGACTAAATGTGATCGATGACTTCTCCAAATTAAACTTCTGCCCCGAAGCCCTTTCATACCTCTCCAATAGCACTTTCCACTCAATAGCTTCCTCAACTCTAGATTTGGAGAAAAGGAAACTATCATCAGCAAAGAATATATGTAAAATTGATGGCGCATTTCGAGCTATTCTACACCTCTGAATCCTCATATCTGCCTCGTTCTTCTCTATTAACCGAGATAAGCCTTCTGCATAGATAATAAAAAGGTATGGGGAGAGCATATCCCTTTGCCTGATTCCCCTCTTCGTCCTCAAAGGACCAATTCTGTGACCCTCCGCCTCCACCCATAAACGAGCTGACCGAACACATGTCATTATCAGGCCAACCCATTTCTCTCTGAATCCCATCTCCAAGTAATCCCACTCCACTCGATCATAAGCTTTACTCATGTCGACCTTCATTTCCATCAAACCATGAGTACCACTCTTTCGTCCCCTTAGGTAGTGAAGGACCTCTCCTGACATAATTATATTGTCAGTAATAAGTCTGTCTGCCAGAAAATCACTCTGAGCCTGAGAGATTATTTTATGTAACAACCCTTTCATTCTTTTAATGATCACCTTCGAGACCAGCTTATACATCACATTACACAGTGCAATGGGCCTGAATTTGCTTACCTTGTCCGGCATTCGCACCTTCGGGATTAGAACAAGGTTGGTGTAGTTCAACCCATCAGGTAACCTCCCATCCTCAAACACCTTCCGAACCATATCTCCAACCTCCCAACCCACCAAATTTCGATAATGTTCGAAGAACCCCAGGTTAAAGTCGTCCGAACCCAGGGACTTTAAAGCCTTCATATTGAAAAGGGCCCTCGTAATTTCTATCTGCTCAACCGGTTTCAAAAGCTGTTCATTATCCTTTAGGGATGTTGAACTCAGTATTATCTCACTAACCGAGTATGAGTTCCCCTCCCCCACCTTGAATAGAACGTTGAAATAAACCTTCACATTCTCCTCCAAACCCTCCCCCTATTTTACCCAGCCTCCGTTACTATCCCTGAGCTAATTTAATTTATTTCTCTTCCTCGGCATGAAAATATTTTGTATTTACATCACCCTCAGTCATTCGATGTTGTTTCACTCTTTGCTTCCAAGCCAAATGCTTCCTTTGTAACAGTTCATTCAATCTCCCCCTTAATTGTTGAATCCGAGTTCCCCTTTCTACACTCCAAGGCCCAAAGAGATTATTCATCTCCCTCCGACATTGTCTAATATGCATGTATATGCTTCCCTACTCGGTTCAAGCCCACATGCTCAACTCGCTAGCCACCTTGGTGCATTTTCCTTGCACCGAAATCCTATTATTTCATTCCCAGACATCAAGTATCACTTTGTCACAACCCCCGTCTTTGATCCACCCCTGTTCAAAACAAAACCCTCTCCGAACACTGGTGAAATGCTCTTTGTCACCATAGCACATGATGGGCGCATGGTTTGATGGGGACAAGCCTCCATGTTCCAACCGAGTGTCAAGAAGCCAAACTGCCAATGCCCCATTTACCGCAACCCGGTCTAGTTGAACCTCCATGTCGCCTGGTCTACGACATCCTCTCTCCCATGCATAACGATTCCCTTCAATGACAATGTCTCTTAATCCGCGGACATCTATGGCTTCTTGGAACCCCGTAGTAAGCCAATTTGGGTACGTATTCCCCCCATCCTCGTTGTCCATTATATTATCATAGTCTCCAATCACCATCCACGGGCCTACCCAACGACTTGCTAAGTTCCTTAGAAACTCCCAAGTCTCCGGTCTATACTCCCTTTTCGATTCACCATAAATACTTGTCACTCGGAGCTCAGGTCCTGTCTCTCTAGCATAAATAATATCAACATAATTGTTTTCATACGTAAGAATCTTCCCTTCCTCCTTATTTCTCCGCAATATTGCAACACCCCCACTGACACCCCTACTCGGGACCACCAGTAAACCTTCCATCCCTACACAATGTTCAATACTCTCCAACACACAACCATCCACTTTTGTTTCACATAAAAACACTAAATTGGGCTTCTTTTGAATTATAAATTCAACAATGAACTGTTTCGCCTAAGGGTTCCCAATCCTTTGGCAGTTCCATGATATCATTATCATTGAGCTTGACGGGGTTGCTTGGAAACCCTCGCCAGTACTGTCGAAGCTTCATCTTCAGTTGCATGATTTTCCAACCCAAACTCCCTCCGTTGACCTCCAGACCCTCATCTTCTCTTTTTATTGTCCCCACACGTATTTACCAAACTCCCCTCCACTGTCTCCATCAAACCTCCATCCCTCTCTTCTTCCACTTCGAATGCCTTCTTTCCTTTCCAACCTCCCTATCCTTCTTCCCTTCAATTTCCTGACCTGAAACAACCATTGACTCCTCCCTTCCTGCTTCCCAAACTGCCTCAGAACACGATCGTGTCTGTGTCAGTTCGATACCCTTGTCCAATTCCTTTGCTGAAGAGTCACATACTATGGTCTTACCCCCAGACCACCCTTGTTAACTATTGTTCTTGGACGAAGGGTCGAGTAATCTATTTCCTTAATAGAGAAGCCTGTTCCCGCCCTCGTCCAAGGTTCACCGGAGAAATTTCACACATACTCAACTGTCTCCCACTCGACCCATCTACAAGATCATTCCAAGACTTAGCACCTCCTCCTCCAAACGGGACTGTGTTCTATCCCCCTACCCTCATCCAAAACGAGGAGCTTCAGTTCTCATGTGAGGGCCAAATTTGTCCTTCACCTTAGGGTTAGTGACCTTGTCCACTTTACAATCATTCACAACATGGTCATGACGTCCACAACAGAAGCAAAAATCAGACAATCTCTTATACTGGACTCTAACCACCGTGGGTGTTTGGTTCTTCCCCAATGTGATTTTTGCTGTGCTTTTCAGTGGTTTATCCAGCCTCAAACGTGCCTTGATCCATAAATAATTTTCCCAAGCTCTCCCATCTTCGTTACCATCCACTTCCACAGTTTCCCCCACCCTTTTATCAATTATGTCACCCACCTCTAGTTAAAGCCTTACAAGGAAGATTGGAAGCATGAATCCAAAGTGTTGTGTAATCGAACTTCAACTCCTCCAACACATCATCTGATTCAATAACCGTTTAGGCTACCAAAGCCTTGTTAAAACTCCATGGCTCCAACTCCAAAACTTTCCTCCGGTGCCGATCACTACGAAAGAAAAACCCGTAGAGTCTAGCATCAAGGTTTGAATTACCACATTGTGGATGTTCTGAGCACTCCAGAGATTTCGCATGGCCGACCGAAATACACTAACGTGGTAGCTTTTCTCAGTCAATACTTTTGCAACAATACCGTACTTGTATTTGTCACTGCTAAGGTTCATAATTTCCTCAATAACCACCGTTTCTTTATCACAATAACTATGCCCACCAATTTCCGTTGGATTTCCTCCATCTCTCACAATCCCCGAACACCACTCCCAACTTCCGAAAAACGCAGCAAAATTTCACCCGTCGAACACTAAAACAACACCGACACAAAACCCTCCGCGTAGTGAAGACAGCGGAACCCTAACTCCTAGGTCCGGTAAAAACGGAGCAGGTGACTTTTTCCTTATTCTGATTATTAATTAATGTTCTCGAGACTTTATTTTGTCGTCGATCTCGAAATTTCTTACAACATCTCTGATTAGATTTTACCTTTGTTGGAATTGAAGTTTATCTTCAATGTCATCCAGTTATATATTGGGCATTAAAGCCCATCTAGAGAGCAAGGGGGATCCAAAAGAAGAGCCCATTGAAGCGAAGGCGGATATTAGGGCAACCGAGGGAAGCAGCGAGTCATTCTCTTCTTCTCTACTCTGTCACCAACGATAGAGTAAGAGAACGATAGGGAGCGAGTAAAGGCTTTCCCCAAACCCTCCTTATCCGTCAAGGTCCGTTCTCTGTTTCTCTGTCGTTTTTTTGGTTTCCCAGAAAATCATTTTCATTCATTTATGCATCAAATTCGCCCATTTCTGCCTCCAATAAAAAAAGGAGAAACTTCAGCTCCATGCTTGACCGTAAATGTTTTATTCTGATTTGCTATTGGTTCTTGTTAGCGGCTCAAGTTCTATATCAGTTGTTTTCTGATGGCTTGCTTCAGATTTTCAAGCATTTGTTTTTGAGTTTTCAAATTGATTTCATTGTGAAGTGATTAGTTATAGCTGCTTATAATTATTTTTTTGGGTTGCCTTTTTGTTTTGTTTTTGTTTTGTAGTTTATGTTTTTTCTTCTTCTTTTCCTATTTGTCTATTTTTATCGTGTTCTTTGATTCTGATAAATTTGTTATGTTTTGATGAATTTGTTTCTCCCTTTGTTTTTGCTGCTCACTTAAGACTTCTGACTTGATATCCCATTTATTGTAAATTGGGTATTCTGCAATGTAATATTCTTATGAGATATCTGAA
Organism: Erodium trifolium; assembly: GCA_036897425.1. Lineage (NCBI taxonomy): Eukaryota > Viridiplantae > Streptophyta > Magnoliopsida > Geraniales > Geraniaceae > Erodium > Erodium trifolium. Next base: position 1,368 of record JAYMTN010002642.1, on the reverse strand, counting down.
CATAAGAAATTTTCATTCCAAGATATGTGATAAAATAGTTTGTGTAGAAGGAGGTACTAGCAGACCAACTTGTTGTAGTTGAAGTTGTTGTTTTATGTATTTTTGAACCCTTGCTGCACTTTGTGTTAGGTAGGCCTCTGAACAATGTAATGGTTGCCTTGCAATTGCATTGGATTTAAGTGTCATTGACTATCATTTTCTAATGCTCGTTTGCATAAAAATGAGAGCTTGGCTATGTTCATGCATGCATTTGAGATTGAATTGTTTGCATTAAAGCAAGCCTATTGGTTATACTCCTCCTAAGAACATAGAGTGGCTTCATTTCTTACTGGAAGGTGGCTTGAACAAGCCTGTGTTAGTTAACACTGAACAACTCGTGTTTCTCTTGCAACTTTTTAATTCCCACTTATTCTGAAACAAGTGGAAGAAATGGTGTTCTTTTCTTAAGTGTTGTGTGCTACTTGCTGCTTTCTTTGATGTGCTAGATATTCTCTATGATAAAAAACAGAGTCGTAAATTGTTTCTTTACTGCTGTTTAGTTTAGATTTAGGCATTCTCTCTCTCTCTCTCTCTCTCTCTTTCCCATTAGATGCCAAATGGTTTCAAATGTTTATGGTGATCTTTCATTGTTTAATGTCTTGATGTTTTTGTGTTCTTCAGTTGATATTGTTGAGGTTACTAATTTTATGTTTGTCAAGATTATTTTATTTCCTTGGAAACGATTTTAATGGCTAAAGCTTCTTGTAAAGCTCTAGAATTTTGGGGTTTCTTGCAAGAAATTAAAGACTATTTGACTCCAGATTACTGTCCTTGCCATGCTACTACATGTCTCAAACCTTATTCTCTATATGCACTAGTAGAATATTGTAGTAGTCAGTCTTAAGTATCATATTATTCTATTCTATCTGACTATGTCTTTTCACAAATGCAGTTTGAAGGTAGCTGCGGTTTAGTCATCTACTGAACCGGAAATTGGTTGTTTATTTTCTTATTAAGCAATATGGGTGTTCACAATGGCATTCGGCTTATTACCTACTCAAAAGAGATTGTAGACGGGGAAGCAATCTATTTTTCTTCAAATTGCCTTCCTATTAAGGCTTCAAAATATGAACCAGCTGGACATTCTTTCCATTCTGCTGCTCTTAAACTTATTGGATGGGAGGCAGAGAAGATTGTAGAAAGTGATGATCAGAAAGTGACAAATGACAAGGATCAATCATATATGCCATCATCTGAATCATATAGCACTAAAGGCAAGAAGAAATCGGGGGAAAGCCAGCAACAAGATCACTATGCATTGCTGGGTTTGGCCCATTTAAGGTATCTTGCCACTGAGGAGCAGATAAGAAAGAGTTATCGTGAGACTGC
>JAYMTN010002641.1:0-10822 GCA_036897425.1 Erodium trifolium | reverse complement strand
TTTTCAAAGGTAACGTCTCATCTCTGGTCAAACCGGATTTGGGGCGTTACAGGTCGGGCCTGATCTTCTCCGCCAGCAGGGCGGAGGAAGTATGATCTCCGACGACCCTCAAAAGAAAAGGGGGCGGTGAAGTCAAGGGCACATGATCAATGGCCTGCGTGGTATTATGCCGCGAACTCCGGCCATAGGGCATAGACCACGTCGCGGGAGGACAGATCAAATACAAGAGAAGATTAACCCAGTGATGATCGAAGGATCGGGGCAGTCCTCGTCAAACCGATTCAGGGGCCTCGGAATCACTAGTAATTTTCAATTGGGAAGGAGAGCACTAGAGGAGGTCGGGACGGAGGTAAACGACATTGAAGTATTGGTGGCATGCGAGGTCTATCTTTCGGAAGGTCCTCAGATGTCGTTGCCGGAGCCAGACGGTGGGGCTAATACGCTTTCGGTCGAACACAAGGAGAGACCTACATGGCGACGATGAAAAGGAAAGGAACCGGCTAGGGTTCCGTATCGGAGCATTGAGGGGATGGGCTTCTATCTCCCTTTAATGGGCCGAGGCTCATTGAAAGACTGTCCTCAGGCCCGTGAACCTAAAGATCGGGCCAGAATTGGGTCGGGGAGGCCCGAATTTCAACTAGATCGGATTGATGGGTTGACCCGTTTTAACTCAGGTTGCTCTACTAGATCACAAAGAGCGACAATTGCAGCGACAGAAGGCTTTAAGCACCCTCGCCTCGCGAATGAGTATGAAGGGGTCCAGTGGGGTTGGCCAGTATCACCGCCCCATTGGACGTAAGGTGCCAGAGGTTCCACCAAGATCTCGTATAGTACTCCCTTACCTTCTCGGAGGCCAGCAATCCCACGTTATGGAGCCCTATTTTTATCATTCTAGGGAGGAAGACGCACCCTGGCATCCCGGGGGAGTATCCAATCCGCCACGGTACCTCTCCATAAATAGGTCTGTTCTACCCATGCTTCCAGTCCAGATTTGTTGTATCGGTGTCGATAGACGCTACCGCAGCACCTCCTTCTGAACATCTCAGCGAAGTGGTTCAGTGCCTAGAACTAGTTTATTTTGTGTTTTGATTCATTGTTGTTAGAGTTAGATTTCCAATTATTTATTTGTGGTGTTTGGTGGTTTTACTGTCATTCATCATCTATAATATCACATTGTTACCCTGTCAAAAAGAACATGGTCAAATAAACTAAGATAATATGAAGACTAATTCGATTTTTTCCTTTCTATATCTTTTTTATTATTATTTTTGGATAATTCTTTAAAACTGTTCACATGAATTGTTCAAGAATATTTAGTCACTCAAAAATTTAATTTGTCTACAAAATTTTAGCTACCCAAATCTTCAAAGTGTGATTTAAGTTGCTCAATGAAGTGGTCAAGGATCTTTAGATGTCCATTAAATTTAAGATTCAATATATTTGTGAGTCGGTTCGTTTAACATTTTAATTTAACTATACATATATAAATTTATGCTATTACGTAATATATCTATTTAAAAATTGTAACTATATGATATTTATTTTTAATTTATTTATTAAACTTACATCTAATGACAACTTTTTGTATTTTATAAATAAATATATTATGTAATAATGTAAACTAGTATTTTAATTATAAATATAGCGACTTTACTTTCAGTTCTATTGTTATTTCAATTTCTTTACATTTCAATATATTTCATTATTGTAAGCAAATTTCAATTATAATATAAGATCGTATTTCCTCAAAAAAAATATTTTAATTATAATACAATAATGTATAATTAATAAAAGAGTTAAATAGAATGTTGTTGGTTTATGGCCGCCGAGATAGGTGTGATGGGCTTTGGTTGTTGTAGTATGAGGTTTCGGTGGTGATTGAGGGGGTGAGGTCACGGGGAGGAGTAGGGGATCAGGCATTATGACGTATGGTTTTCCCGCCCAAGTTGTTCACGGCGGTGCGAGCTCAGCCAATTCCGACGATGCATCGTCCACTGTCGTCCGCCCTCTCCTCAAATCGATCTCCCCCAGAATGTTTTTGGAGCTCAATACCACTGGAGCCGTCTCCATCTGCCACGACTGTTATGGGACCATGGGACGTGGCGAGATAAGTCCCTATCGCACACGGTTAGGGGAGTACCTCATTGTCTTTCCAGCGATTGGGGTTGTGCGTGATGTTGGCGCTCTCGCGAGTGGAGTGCGGCAGATCTTGGCCAAGGATGTGACGGTTAAAGTTGTGTGCGGTGATGGTGGAATCGCGAGTGGAGTACAGACGGTCGATGTGAAGGACGTGGTGGTTCGGGATGTGTGCGATGTTGACGTAATCACGTAGTCAAAGGGCATTATGGAGTTCGATGGGGCATCGAGGAATACTGGGGAGGGTCGCCAAGCACCCTCGCCTTTCCCAATGAGTAGTTCGGGGGTCGATGTGGGGTCTGCGGGTACTTCCTCCTCATCGACCATAGGGTGGCATCGGTTTCACCAAGTACCGGCGCGACATTCTCCTACCAGATCGGGAACTAACAACTTTACGTTTTTAAAGGCCCTCAATATCATCAGAGGGGGGACGACGTCAGTTGGTTCCTTAGGAGACTGTATAGTCCAATTGAGCCATTCCAGTACCTGGTTATAGGGCTGGCCATGCCTTCGCTCTCGGGCTTCAGCAACTGTTTCAGCGGTCTCGACCGCTAACGTAGTATCATCCTAGAGCACACCCTAGAGTCGTTTGGCACTTTTCCATAATTGTGCCGCTCTATCCTAGCTCATCGTTAGGCGTAGCTGTATCGGTTTTTTCGGCCGCTATAACAATATCCCTCTCTCGACATCCTCCCTAAACCATTTTAATCGATGAACATTTTTTTTCTTTTCAGTTTGTCCCTAATTACCCTTGTGCTGGAAATAAAGTGAAAGAGGCATTAAAGGACAAGTGAGGGTCCTGGGAAGAAGCTACAAAGCATCATAAGCATTAACTGTCAATACCTTATTTTTATTCATGTCGCTATCTCTCACATCACCTTGTGATTATTTTATATGCGTTAATTAACATAGTTCTTCAGCTTTGATGTTTACAAATTCTTGTTTACATAATGCCAGGAAATATATATTAATTATTCAATTCGGCCAATGTACATAACATAATATAATATAGAAACGTAACCACTTTATACATTAACTGTAAGCCTGGTTGGTATAACAGTTATATAAGAAATGGACTCAAGGCAAAGTACATATGTGAGTTTTGTCTGTATTATCTCCCAGTCGAGTTCCGTTTCAGATATTGTTTTGGTGTTTTCGTTTGATCGGAAACCAGAAAGAGGTCAAGCTCTAAGTTCTAAAATTGCAATCGATAAACAACTTGGTTAAATACAATTAACTCATAAGCAGGCTATTAGACATTAGCTCATCCCTTTAGGGGTTGGAGGTTGAGTTTTATTCTCCCCTTCAATAGTGGCTCTTTCCAGAAATAATGGAGTAGAAGATGTGTTGTTGATTTTTTTATAGCAAAGAGAATTTATTAATTTTCAAAGTGTAAATTACAATTAGTGATATCTGGGAGTGGAGTCTCAGACTCCACAAGAACGCGTAGGACATGTTTTTTTGGTTAACTAATAAGAGGTTTTGTTCGCTGATTTTTCACAATCACGAGTTTGATATCCTCGATTATAGAGATAATGACTTTAATGTACTAAATGATAGCCCCAACCAGGGAAAGTGGTATCTGAGAAGCTGATATGAGGTCCAAATGTCCAATACGTCATGAGCATCGTTGCAGCGAATGATCTTCGTCCAGTGCTGATCTCGTGCCAGAGCTAGAGCAGTGACAGTCGTGTAGGCTTCGATTAGGATGGGGTCCAAATCCCATGCACTGTCCCATTCCCGACGTCAATGACATTCCCCGACTCCGATAGACAAATAATCTCCCATCCTGACTGGCCCGCCTCTCAAAAAATTGCCCCATCAACATTAATCACGATGTACCCCAATAGGGGAGCTTCCATACGGTATCTCCCTAAGCCCGAGATCCCATCCGAATCCGGGGAGGTTGAGCCAAAGCCTCCTTCCAGGCTTAGAGCTGGTTTCGCACGTGATCTATAAGATACTAGGTGAGGGGCTAACGCCCTTCCAGACCTAGACATTTCTTGCCTTCCAAATCTCCCGAGGCCACAGTGTTATCTCGGTGACCCTCGAAGGGGTTTGGCCCTCCACGAACTGTCCCCATCAAGTGACAAAAGAAGTCTCAACCGAATCTCGGAAAACGGGCAGTGAAGAAACAGATGATCCAACCCCATTTCCAGAATGTCGATGTGGTGAACAGCTCCTTGAAGTACCGCAAGAACAAGCATTCATCCGAGGCTACCAAACCAAACTAATACCTACCACCCTCTAAAACCTTATTCTATCCACGAGCTCTTGTACAAGCGCTTTCATAGACTTAGTACATACGTGATTTTTCTATGATAAAATGCATATCTTCCCCTCTTTAAGTAACTATATATTCTATAAAATAGAATAGTCTATGATTTCTTTCCTTCCAAATAGGATACACAATACCAACAAGAATCATGAACACTTATCCTTGAAAAAATATTAAATAACAAGTTTTTCTTACTCCATACCTGCCACTTCCGATAAAAAAAATCCCTTACTTGAATCCACCTCAACAACTCCCTAACACTTGGTAAGAATAACTACACTAAGAAAATGGATAGGTTCAAACATGAATATTCATCCTAAGCAAGTAACCATGTAGGTTTTAAGTGGTCAGACCGAATACAGAATTGTGAGATAAGTGACGTTTAATTATTTGAGGGCCATCTAAGCAACACAAAGTAGGATAAAAGTTGGTAGATTAGTACTATATATCTCCTGACCTGAGCATGATTTAAGAGCCACATATATACATAGCACTTAATCATGATCATATCTCTGCAATATATGACATAAAATTTCCACTACTGTACCTATCTGCAGTAGAGAAGAGAAGTTTTATGTAATTACGTAAACTTCATTTCCGCATTCCTAATTGCTACAGTTGCTAGATTCCTCTTGCCTTCTCCAGATCAGGAAGATCTGCAACGAATATCAGAAATAATAAGTGTTACAGATTTCATTGTATTAGGGTTAGAATCAAAAGCTGTATTTGAAACTAGACCAACGAGAGAAGGTAAAGAAAGAACTGCATATCATCAAATGATATTCAACAAATCATCGACTCTGCTATTCTAATTTCTACGGTTTTGTTCAAAGCTCTGTTTTCAAATGCATGAGACAAGCCCTTCACTGTATATTGGAACCGATGAAACTCCAAGCATGTGACCATTAAGACATTAAAGTTAAGAAATAAGCAATGTACACTTCTAAAATAACTACTTGAACGTAAAAGGCAATGGAAACCCGGTGGCCATCCGTTTCTGCTACACATGGACGAGAAAATAACATCATATCCTATGCGCACTTAAAATAGAGAGACAAGTTTGCCAGAAGTCAATAGAAAATGATTAGTTTTTGAAACTTACAGAGCATTCCATCGTCATCGCTGCTTCCATCATCCTGGCCAGTGTACTGTCAAGAACAAATATCAACATCATCCAACTAATAGAGATGCATGGTATTTTCTATTTATGAAACAATAATACAAGCAAATTAGATTACCACAGTATCATCTTCATCCGAGTAATCAGCTGCAAAAACCACGCATAATCTAGTAAGATACAGTTTTAATTATAGGGCAGATAGGCTTTGATAAAACCAGCTATGAAGCGTGTTAAAGTAGTTAACTAACATAACACAATATAATGAAGAGCAATGAAACAACCTCAGCAATTAAGCATCAAGAATTAAACAGGCAATGATTGCATTGATCCATGACATACACTCAATCCGATCATATAAAAATAGGCAGCAAACGCTTACATAGAACCATTAGATTTGCCAAGATTCTGATTTCATAGTAAACAATAATTATCAAGACTATAACCTACTTTTGCTTTCATAAGTGAACTTTGCCTCAAAATAGAGCTTCCATCTGAATATCTGCATTTCCAGTACTACAAAGCAATATCATAATTTGTTACACTATCTATTTAATTATACCATGGTGATGACTAAAGGATAAATTTTGAACAGAGGTCTATTAGGGCAATCAGATTATTGTTTTCTTTCTAGATGGAACCTCACTACAGCATGCTCTAAAGCAAACAGTTGTTCTTTCTCTGATCAAAAAGAGGAATGAGTGAATAGGTTAAGTGAAAGAGCAACATAAGTTGCTACTAGAGAGACAAATACTGTAAAATTTATATCTTTGGTTGAAGGGGCGAGAATACATGATAGAGGTAAAAACAACCAGAAACGAGCAGTCAACTAAATAAGGATAACAATATCTAAACTTTTGACATATATTTTAAAGGTACTGATCATAAAAGGTAAATGTTATAATTCAATTTTGTTCCAAATGAGTTCTTGAAATGTCTTTTGTTCCAATTTAGGGTCCAACTATGCTCTTTTGTTCCAATTAGCCTCTTCCTATTGAAATCAGTAAATGTTCCATCTGTTTCTTCCTCATGCTACATTTTATTTCATTTTAAACATTAATTTCATCAAAGAAATCCTCAAAACCTAATTTCATTTTGTAAATTCAATCAATAAATAGTATTTTTAATGGAAGCTATGAAGTTATTTCAATTTAAAAATAAATAAAAATGTCGCATAAAGAGGAAATTGACAATGTTGTTTGTAATTTTAATAATAAGGACCTAATTGGAAGAAAAAAAATAGCATACTTGTGAGGACTAAATAGGAACACAGTCCATTTAGTGATTAAATTGAAACAAAAACACATGCTTTAGGGACTGATTGAAACATTTGCCACCAGAAAATAAAGCTCATGCACACAATGCATGAAAAGAAAAGACCAAAAGGAAGTACAGAACAGAAGGAAAGAAAAAAAAAAGCAATTATGGGACCAAAGAGGTGGCAATAACAACAAAGCTTCAGGACAAAAGGCATTATTCTCTTCATGCAGTAAAAATAACAATAAAACAATCACCAAATACCAAGTTTTCTTACATGTTCAGCCCTTAACCATCATTTATTAGAACACTTATCCGATTCCACCAAAGATAGGGCAGAAGAACTAAGTATCCATGGATTGGCAGCGGCTAACAAGTTAGCTATGTAGATGATAACCAATCTCAGTAAAACCATGTCATCCTCAGAAGTCTTAGTGACAGATATTTGGAGGATGAGATATCCTCCAACCTTGACCCCCAGCTACAACCTCCCCCAACAAAAAATATAAAAAGAAAAAAAAGGACTACGGACTGTTTTATGCCAGCAATAACTGCAAGGTAAGTAGTAGTTCCCCATCCCAGGAGACCAGTACAAATGCAAAGTAAGACATAGTCACTAAATTTAATGATAGAATCTGAATGTCAGTTTATGGCCTCAAGAATTGAGAAAACATTGACAGTTATTAGAGAGTAAATAAAAGATGTAAATGACAATCAGTGGCATTATTGTAGAATCTAGTATGCATAATGACGTTTTGAACTACAAAAGGTTAGGGAACAATCATTGTTCCCAAGCCACCTAAGAATCGACAAAGAGCATACTGCAGAGTCCTCACAAGTAAACAACCAGAGCAAGCTGCTCTTTATACATGTTTAGGACATATGGATGTAAGTTAGTACATTAAACTGGCAAGCTAGCCAATTAAATAAAACAGCTAGACAGTCGACTAATCTGTTAGTCTTTTCAATTTGGTTTCATGCCGAAATTTGAGTCCTTTCGTTTTACATTATGGCGTGAAACTTTGCTTCAACAATGGAAAACTTGAATGGGCTAAGGTTTAGAGGATATCATCCATTTGATACAGCAATTCAGTATGACAACCAATCCCAAAAGGTTCTAGTTCAACAGCTAGATATGAACTAGGCTCTTTTTCACACAAAAGGGAGTGGGCCTTAATACGACTGAACTTTCTAGGAAATGCACTACTTCTGCACTGATCTAGCAATTGAACCGGCAAGTTCACTCCATTTAGCATTTTCCTCACTCAAAACATAAATGTACATCTTCTTCATCATACCCCATACATCATGTTTAAGACTTGTGCATCATAGAAGTATAAAACACAAGTATATGAGTTATAACTGATGTTCAATTCAATCCCATCTAAATTTGGAAGCAGGATTTATACTGATTTTAAAAATCACCAAATTACATGTGGATTTCAAAAATGCTTCATCAAGCACATGGAATAAGTTGATTTAACAAGTCATTATTTTGGTATAAGTGAATGCATACGTGTATATATAATTATAAACATAACTTACAAGAAGACTCTTCGTCATCCTCATCACACCATTTGTTCCAATCAACCTTAAGGTAAGGTGCAGGTTTTTCATCGGATTTCAAGAGTCTTTTCCACCAACCCTTCTGCTCCTTCTGAATAGAACATAGTATATTCCTCATCCCAACTTTAGTTCTGCAACCCTGAAACACGTAAAATAACATTCATATCATGAAGAACAAGTCGAGAACTTTTCAAAAAGTTTAACTAAAAAGAACTGGAACCAACAAGAAGCAACCCATAACTTATGCTTATTAGAGAACCAACTCAACTAAAAGCTCAAGCTGATAGTTGAAGGTCCAATTATAGTTATATTCTAACAATGCTTGAGTCTTAAATCCCCCAAATTTACCCTGTATCTAAATGATCCCCAATACCATATTCAACCTCAACAAAACTTCAATCCGACGATCCAAGTTAACATATCATTTCCATTTTCTTATCACCATCATCAATAACAACAGCGAAGTAGCAGAAACTAAATTACAAACCCACTTCCTATATTTACAGATCAATAGTTTTTCCTTCTTTTTTTGTCATTATTCACCACTGAACTATGTGCTATTCTAGTTAAATTTTCATACCAACTACAAAAAAAAAAGTTTAGAAGAAAGCAAAATGTGGCTTAGTAACAATTAGGAAGGGACGGACCTGAGGTTGTAGAGCTCCATAAAGTTCCAGAGAGAAGTTGAAGGACTCGCCTTGCACGCCGACGGCGGAGAAGCTGACGAGCCCCTGAGGGTCGCATTTGACGGAGACGTCTTTGGCGTCCGGTAAAGCGACTGTCAGGTAAACTTTGTCGGAGCGCTGAGCCCACAGAACCTCCGGATGGCGACTGCAAAATAGAAAAGAGTGTTAAAGAACAAAAAAAATGATTTGGTCTGCAAGCACTCGTAGGAGCAAGAGAAGAACCTCATTTTGGGAGAGACGGAAAGGAAGGCAAAGAAACAGGAGTGAACCCTACTGCACAATCAAAAGGATTTTCCTGTAGGGTTCAGAGTTTCTTCGCGAACAACACCCCAGCCATTTTTGTCGTGGTTAATTTTTTATTCATTTACTTTAGGTAATAAGGAAAATTGTTTTTTTTTTTATAAGCGAAAATTTATTAAACATTTCCTTACCCGAGCCGAGGAAACAACGAGCATAAATCAAAACACACAAGAACCTAAACAAAACACCTTGTCCAAACAAACACAACGAAGAAAACAAATGCACACGGCACCCCTCATCGGCACAATGCGTCGTCGAATCAGCTGCTACTACCACAAACATCCCCTCATACCTCGAAGATCCATCCACTACCATTGGAACAACCAACATGCTCGTATCTCAGCCACCAAACACAGCAGCCCCTTGTTGGCTAACACCACGTGACGACCCCAACGGAAGAGAAGCAAACCCGAACACAAACCTGAACCAGAAGAATGAAAACGCAACGAAGACGACAATCCGGCACCCAACTCTCAACTTCGAGCCCAATCTCTCGGCTCCCAAACGATGAAGCCCGTCGTTGACCACCATCAGCTGACAACCCAAAAGGGGAGAAACAAACGTCTAGCCCCATCCATCCCAAGCCCTAAATCTATGAGATTCAAGGACATAGGAGAGGGGAAACGCTCACAAGACTCGACTGAAAAGACGGACGAGCACCGGAAGACGAGAGGAACCCAAAATACCACCGCGCCAAGCCCTCAGCTCTCAGCGGGAAGAGCCCGTCGTTGACCAGCATCAACTAACAACCCGAAAAGGGGAGAAAAAGCGTCGAGAATCTTAAGACCACCGTCATCGGACCCACGACCCCATGTCCAGTACTCCATGGTCAATCGGAGAAGGAGAGGGGAAGCGAGCAGCACGATGAAGCCTTGCTCAACACCAGAGGGAGCGGGAGGAAAAGAGAGCCTAGCATAACGAATAAGAAATCCACCGGCGAAGTCTATATCCTTCGAAGGAGAGACCATGGAGCCATCAATAGCCACAATGTAGATGCATATTTCGCCACTTGATGCCTCGTTTTGGCCGGAGGAACTCGTGTGATGGTCGCGATAGTGGGACGAGAGAAAACGCAGGCATCAAGAGCAAGGATGGTGGTTGCGGAAGGGCCATGATGACACCTTTTGTAGCCTTAACCCACATGAAGGCTTCACAAAAGCAGTGCTAAGGCGGGGAGGCAAGGCCATTGGAGGGAGAGGACAGACCATAAAAAGTTCCAACGTCCTACCAGCAACAAAATATAAATCCAAAACAGGTAAAACAACCAGGAAAATAGCAAATAACTAAACAAAAAGAAATATAGGGGTGCCCCTTGCCAACTCATGGCTCTTGGCAGGGCTGTTCTATAGCCCTCGCTTGTTGGAAGTCGTCCTCCTCTTCATCCAAAAGCTGACGGGTTGAGGAGGAAACACCCGAGAGGTCGAGTGCCCACTTCAACTAGCATGTACCAATGTATAGCTGGCCCGACTTGCTCCGACTGTA
>JAYMTN010002640.1:0-10822 GCA_036897425.1 Erodium trifolium | reverse complement strand
GACCAGGCCAAGGCGATTCTCGTGGAGGAGTGGAACGTGCAGCCGTTAAAGTGTCCTGTCACGGTGTGCGGTGACATTCACGGACAATTTTACGACCTCATCGAGCTTTTCCGGATAGGAGGGAATGCTCCGGATACCAATTATTTATTCATGGGAGACTATGTAGGTGAGTTTCTGGTGAACATTTTTCTATTTTAGCTCTTGTTAGTTTGATTTCTGAGTTTATTTTGTTTCTCCGCGAATGATGAGGATCTAGATTGTGTTTATCGTTTGTTGATTTATTATATTGGATCTTTTAAGAGCATTCTCTGCTGGATAGATAGATGTTTTGCTGTTTGTGCTTTTTGTGGGATAATTGTAATAAAAAGCTAGAACAAATACCAATTCAATATATTTATCTCTCTGTATGCTGGTCCATTGAGGGAATGATTCTTGTTTGAGATAGTAATATTTATAGCTCAGGCTCAAATTCTCAGGCACTAAGTTGTGTTATTACTCGGCATAATTGTTATTTGTTGTTCTTGGCCTGAATTATCTCGAACTAAATTTGGGTTATGCATGGTTGGGAATTTTAGGAAAGCTTTTGTTCTTAAGGTTTAGCACTGCATGAAAGTTATAGTAAGGTTGTGGTGTGGTTGCCCATGTGCCATGCTGGAGTTATGGAGATACCAGGAACTGATACATATGTATTGTATATGTAGTTCATTGTGAGTTTAACCAATCTTCCTAGATACCAATTAAGAGTAGATGTGTATAATCAGGGATTAGTATATTGTGGAGGATAGCCACTTGAAGTTGGTGCTCTTAAATTAGAGTAGCAGGGTGCTAGAGCAACCTTGCAACCTTGCTTTATGACACAACTTTTCCATTCGGGAGTTAGAACTGAGAAATGTTGGGAGAACACCGAACATACTGATAGTTGATTTTGATGCTTCTGGGAAATGGCTGTGTTGATTAAATGTCTGCCACGATTGCAAATCGTTTGTTAATCTTATTTGGACTTTCGTAGTTGACACTAGTTGCTATGCTTAAGAGCATCTGTAGTGAGGGGGGTCGGTTTCGGCAAGATCGATTATGTCAGATCTAGTATCTATTCGTTGTTGTCTGGCAGTGGAGGTCGAATTCGGTGGGTCGATTCTGACCAAAATCGACAAGTGGCAGGAGAGAAAAGGCTGAGGGGTAAGAGAGAAAGAAAAGAGAAGAGAAAGAGGAAGAGAGAGGAGAGGGATAGAGGAGCGTCGACAAAACTGTCGACGCGAGGAAAGAGAATCGGTTAGAGAGAGAAAACACGTCACCTTTCCCCCCTTTTTTTGCCCATTCGACGCTTCAATCGCCCCCCTCTGCAGATGCTCTAATAGCTAATGTATTTCCTCCAGATGGTACTACCTATCTTAATTTAATCTTCTTTTATGTTTATGAAATGATGATTTCTTGATAGGATTATATTATATGCATACAAATAGCTAGGTGACTGATTAGTAGAGGAGTTGCATAATCTGTATAATCATTTTACTTGCAAATATACATGTGTGTTTCTCAATTTTGGTACGCTGATGCAGATCGTGGGTACTATTCAGTGGAGACTGTCTCGCTTTTAGTGGCTTTGAAAGTTCGTTATAGAGATAGAATTACGATTCTAAGAGGGAATCATGAGAGCCGCCAAATTACTCAAGTGTAAGATCTCAATCTTTTATCATACTGATAAATTAAAAACATATACATTGTTTTGCTCAAGTTTCAAAGTAAAAAGAATTCCACTTAAGACACACGAAACCTTTTCATTTTCTTTATTGGTTTTCATTGATTGCTTGTTAGTTCTTAGAAGGGTTGCCTGAATCATCAGCACTTGCAAGCTATCACTTCTATGAGACTTATTATATGCGTTTACCCAATAAGGTTTGTCACTTTAGTCTTTGCCCTTCCTATATCTCCATGGAACAATTAAAAGGATGAGTGAAACACTTAACCTGGACCCTAGACCTATTATATTGGCAGATATGACCATGCTTTCATGTCACTCTGCTCTGATTTTCGTAAGAATGATTAATGGGTTAGGGAAAAAAATATAGCATAAGAGTTGAAAGCCTTAAGGTGGGTAGCCATTATTTCAAATAATATTTGCTGAAATATAGCTGTGTTTTCTTCGATTCCTTTCCTTTGTCACACAAATGGATGCAACGAAGTTTCATTTCCTAGCTTCACTTTTATTGAGTAATTTAATACTGCTTTCAGGTATGGCTTTTATGACGAATGCTTGAGAAAATATGGGAATGCTAATGTCTGGAAGTATTTTACTGATCTTTTTGATTATCTACCCCTTACAGCTCTTATAGAGAGCCAGGTAAGAGTTGAAAACATTATATCTTTTGAGTGATCAATCTCAGGGTTGTTTCTGACTCATGTATTGCTGTTCTGTAGATCTTCTGTTTGCATGGGGGACTTTCACCATCCTTGGATACATTAGATAATATTCGAGCTTTGGACCGTATACAGGAGGTATGTTTAGATCAATCGGAAGTAGATGATGCTATTACTCAGCGTTGCTAGTATTAACTTCCACATCATCTTTCGTTATTATAATTGAAAGTATAAATCCTAAAACAATTTGAATTTCGGAAACTACTGAAGTATGATTGCTAAACCTACTGCAATTCTGTAATAAACATGTGAATCTTCTTCCCTGGTATAATTAGTTCCACTTCAAAGCTTTACAGGTGACTTACTGTCTTACGTGCCAATTCTTTAACTTGAATTGTTGTGATTATGATACCAGTTTGTGTTTGTGTACAAATAGGTACCACATGAAGGACCAATGTGTGACCTCCTGTGGTCTGATCCAGATGACCGCTGTGGATGGGGGATATCTCCACGTGGTGCCGGCTATACATTTGGACAGGATATAGCCACTCAGTTTAACCATACCAATGGGCTCACTCTGATTTCAAGAGCCCACCAGCTTGTCATGGAAGGATTCAATTGGTGTCAGGTCTGCTGAACTGAGCAAAATTGCATTTTCATTGTAGCAATTAGCCCCAGTAATACTTTTCTGTCAAATAATTGTTATTTACAACATTTCTAATAAACCATAGGAAAAGAATGTGGTGACCGTATTCAGCGCCCCCAACTATTGCTATCGGTGTGGAAACATGGCTGCCATATTAGAGATTGGGGAACACATGGACCAGAACTTTCTCCAATTTGACCCAGCTCCTCGGCAAATTGAGCCTGACACTACACGCAAAACTCCAGATTATTTTTTGTAATCCCTACACCTGTCTTTTAGCTGCTTGTAACCTTCACTTGCTGCCCCACTACTGTAGATGTGTTTTTAAGGAGATGAGTCTTGTTGTTTTAAGATAAGGTTTATCAGACACATTCTTTTGTTTGGACTCTGGAGTATGTACTGTTGCTTTTGTTGATGTACTGCACCAATGACCATGTTGTCTTTGTATATTTTCTGGAGGAAGTGCATATGGCCTTATAATGTCTCTTTTCTATGCTGGCTATAACTGCTTGGTAAATTGGAAACATTTTCATGTCTGAGTTATCAGAATATGAATGGGAAAAAACTATCATCGTCATGATGTATATGAGATGGTGGTTATAATTGGGTTACAACTTCAGCACAGAATAAAAGCATACTTGGCTAGTTTGGTGCTTGGTGTATCTATTTCTACCAGTAATGCTGCCTGTCCATGAGGAAAGATCTCGAATAACCTATCAAAAGGATGTCCAATGATTTCTATGCCCTTGGTGGGATTGGTGACATCAAATCTCAACCAAGCTTACTTGAATTCACTTCCCTAACCACTGGGGAATGAGATTTGCAAACTATGATTCACAGCGACATGATGTGAGGAGGCAGCAGTGAAGAATTGTAAATTGGAACTACGAAAATACAGAGGCTGATCTTCTGAAAGAAAAATCATCTATCAGTGATAAGGAGGGTACAAGGAAACCAAATTTGATGGAAATGGTATGCACCATATATTCGGCATTGCTACTAAGAAATCATCTATCCATGGTCTTTACAATTGACTTTACATACTTTAAAACCTAGAGCTGGTTGGGATTCGCATTGGAGCTCCTGTTGCAGCAGCGTTTTTTCTTTTTAAGTATACCACTGAACCACTAACAATCAACATGAACACCACGATCCCCTGTACAGATCAGGTAAAGGTAAATGGATCAACATTTACATAAGTTATATACTTCAATAAGAAAGTTCAAGACACCCAATGTTGTGAAATGCTTGCATTTCAGTTTTGAAAGTTCAAGACACTAAAAAAAGTGCATATATATCAATTTAAACAGCATCACAGCCTCTAACAGATATCATGAGTTGGAGTCACTGGTAGCTGGTTAGGGGCTTAGATGCACACAGAAGACATCAATGGATCTCGACAAGTCACAAAAAGAAGGGAATGCCAAATTCTAAACCTTATATACATGCATAGATGCCATTTAACTCGTGGAAAAAAAATAGAGAGAGAATTAAGGACCTTTCTACAAGAGAATTTTTTTTGTACAATATTTGGTAACCAATAACCATAGTGAAACAAAACAAGGGCATAACCTCGATAAAGGAAAAAAAATACATGGATTCATTAGTTGCATCTACTTGGAAAATGAATGCATGTGTTTTTCAAAAGTAGATTGGAAATCAACAATCAAAGGCTCGCGATTAGAGGGAGCCGTAGATAAAATATTACGCTGATCATGTAAACTGAAAAATGCAATGCAGTTCCACACCTCAACATGCTTGCTTTATATAAACTTCCCAAATTAAGACACATTACCATTACCAGTATGATATGTTTTTTACGGACCTTGAGCCAATACGATTGTGCATGTGAAGTGCAGAAAGATGTAAGGTGTAGCAACAATAGATAGCAACCAAAAGATATTGACATACCTCAAAACCAAGAACAGATAACCTCTCCTCATTTGCTGCTGGAATACAGCTTCTGTAAGTAATGTATGCCTGTGACCCACTCTTTGGATTCGATGAATCATCAAGCAAAATTCTTTGTCTAACTGAAGCAACAAGTTGTTCTGCATCATGCAACAACATTACAGGTGGTTCTTCATTGTGAGGAGAAACCTCTAAAGCAGATCTACCCTTTTGAGATTTCCCCCCCTTTGAGACCTTGGAGCCAGCTTCAATTTCTATGCATTTAAAAGGGATCCGATAGCCTGTCTCACTACATCGATATTTTTCATCGTTCTACCCAAAAGAAGAGATTGTACATGGAATGAGCATGAGATGGAGATGAAAAATAAGACAAGAAGAGTAATATATGAAAGAATTGAAGAACCAATACAGTGATGCAGAGTAATGGATTCAACAATATACAGTGTTCAACTCAATTTGGATTTTCTTTTCTTTTTTATTCTTCAATAGACTATAATTCAAACCCATATAGACAAAGCAAGAATTATGTTGTGAGTACGACATACATAACCATGCATGCTCGTATAGGCACACAAAATAATACATGATACAACACAAGTTGTGCAACACGGAATGGATTGCATTCTCCACCAAAATTCAGAAAATCAAGCAGCATCAAGCTTATCAAGATTGATTTTTTAGCTTCTTACAAATGCTAATCATATGCAAGTCAGTCATCTAATAACATAGATATTGTTTTTTATTGTGTTGATCATCTTATGTGCTACATAGCCGTTAACCATATTTATGCCTTAAATCCAATTAGTTAGCATCGGAAACACAACCTAAGTAATGCCACGAAACTACCCGCTTCCGTCTTCAGTAAATATGGAACAGTTGGGGCACAAATGAATTGATAATTCTAGTTTGAATCTGTCAAATCTTAAGATCTTTGCCATTCTCCAATAGCTACTTGTATGTTTTCTCTTAATTTACGCTGATACACTAAACAAAATGAATTGAAAGTTGTAATACTAAGCTCATATGAATCCAGCAAATTAAAGCAAAATCTGATACCAACAAAAGAAGTGAAAAATTGTACCTTTTCAGAGTATAGACAAGGAACGCAAGGTCCAGAAGGAGAGCAATCGAAAGAAACATTGTTCCCATGAGGAGTTTCCTTGAAACCCAGCAGCATTCTTCTCCCTCCTCTGCTTCTTCTGCTCAACCCAACCAAAAACCAAAATTCAACTGAACAATCAGAACATACCGCCATGGAAATCAACAATACTAATCAAAATCGATACAACAATCGGAAAAATTACACGTTACGTGAGATCGCGAAGAGAGATCGATGCTTACTGTGGATGCCCTAAATCGTGATCAGAAAGCGAAGAAGAGGAAACAGCGAGAGCTGATACAAACAGGAGGAGGAAGATTAACCATGGCTGAATCGGAGTCTCCATAGTTTCGCCTTCTTCGTCTCTTACTGAATCGCGATTCAGTTGGGATTTTTTTCTTCGATTAATCCATTCTCATTTCGACGACCTTTTCATTTTTCGCCAAAATTATTCACCCCTCATCTTCTAGTTATTCAATATTCGACCCCAAAATATTGGATGGTAATTTTCATATTAGGTTAAAATAGAAAAATTAAAGGACAGGTGGGACCAACCACTTAAACTGATTATAATCAAAACCAGCAGCTACTTATCATTATAGAAAACAGTTGTGTTTTTTCAATCTGTTGACCATTCAAGATCAACTTCAACCGGTTGCATAGTTGACATTTATGGTTTATAAATTTTGGTACTATTGTATTTACCATTTTGCCATCAGCCGCATTCATTACATTCACGGAGGTCTTGAGACGTAAGCTAGTTTTGTTCCTCAACTTTTTACATTACATACATGTTGTAATAATAGAGTTATATCTAGTTTTGTTATGTGATCCAATCCATGACATAACGATGTATGAAGAGCCCTTTAATTTTATCACGAGTCCCTTGTTGCTGCTGCACCCAATTGTTATTACGTCATTAAATGGGTCCAACATTACAGGATTTGTACCATCTTGATTTTGAACCCTAGTTATGTGCCCTTTTGTTTGTGTGAGTGTGAGTGAGACTGGTCAATCACATGGTAGAAAATAATTGATGTCATGATTTGGACACAAACACAATACATATTTTTCCTTATGTTGAAAAAAAAAGAAGAGATCATCACATGCACACGTTATGTATGCTATTGAAGATGAGGTCAATGAGCTCCATGATCAGTTGATTCTTACAGCATCTCTAAGTTGGTGGTAAAATCGACAGTAAGTCGTTAACAGGGAGAAAACGCAGGCGTTTTGCCGACGTTTTGTTGCTGGTGGTGAGGGTTAGTGGTAACCCTACCATCGGCACGAACCACCGATGGTTGGAAAATTATGAAGAAAATGACACGAACAGCCAGCACGAATAGTCTAGCATTGGATGTTGCTGACTGTTCATACCGACTGTTGGTTGAGAAACGACTGAAATATTATTTTTTAATCGAACAATCAACACCAACACGAACAACCAACACCAACAGACTAGCATTGGAGTTGCTTTTGGTTGATTGTTTCCGATATTATAAGACAGGCATGTAAATGAGCCATTTTTAACTCTCTTAACACAAAGTGTGAAACAAACATACATGATATAAGATGCATCAAAGGAGTTCATAAGCAGCTTTTATCAATGAACATAGAGATAAATCTCTTGACCTACATAAATGCTTAACATCTCCAACCTTCTAGTAATACTTTTCCAACATCAATCTCAACCATACCAAAGCTTCTTCTAATATTTTGCCATAATGTGGTACTAGCCGTTGATCAGAATGCTAATCCTGATCTTGTTTACCAAAGATCATCGGGAACTCCTCATACTGTTCGCAGAAACCGTGTTTCTCAGCCATGTTCTTCAAAGATTCATACACTTTGAACATAGTAGGCCTCTCCCTGGGCCTAGAAGCCACACAACTGCAAGCAACCTTCAGGAACTGCATCATTTCCTCATCATGACCTTTTCCACAAAGACTCCTATCTATTGCATCTTTGCTACGGCCAGTGATTGTTAACTGACTCACCCAATCCACCAAATTCCCTTTGAACCCTTCCTCTGCATTACCAGCTTCGAGTGGCTTCTTCCCGGTCACCAATTCCAAAAGCACGACCCCAAATCCATAGACATCTCCTTTCAGGGATGGCACGATAGTGCTGGAGTACTCAGGAGCAACGTAACCAAACTCTCCTAAATCCCCATTGACAAACGAACTATCATTGGAATCACGTGAAGTTAGCCAAGCCAATGCAAAGTTTGTTATTCGAGCATCAAAATCATCATCAAGAAGGATCACGTTCGAGCTGATGTTCTGGTGAATGTATGGTGGTTGACAACCATGGTGAAGCCAAGCCAAACCTCTCACAGCACCCACACCGATCCTCAGCCTCGTTACCCAATCCAGAGCCTCATTCTGAGGAGTGCCAATGCCAATGCCAATGCCATTTCCATGTAATTGAGAGTACAATGACCCATTAGGCATGTGCTTATACACCAAAAGCCTCTCTTCTTCCACAACACAGAAACCCAATAAAGGCACCAAATTTGGGTGTCTGAGCTGCCCCAACCTGTTCATCTCGGATCTGAACTGCTTCTCACTGACCTTACAGGCACAGAGCCGCTTAATTGCCAGGGCCGATCCATCAGGCAGGACAGCCTTATAGGAGACCCCAGTACGGGTCGAAATCACAATGTTGTTAGGAGCAAAATTGTTGGTAGCCACCATCAAATCAGCTAATTTGATCTTCACAATGGGTTTCTGAAACAATGAGACCTGTACAAGCCTGTGAGCCCTGAACAAGGTGATCCAGCTATTGTCATCTTTACCTCCACCTCCACCAGCACCAGCAACTTCTCTTTTCTTCTTATCAGCTCTGATAAAAAACCACCACCAAGCCCCAAATCCGAGCAACAGAGAACCGGCAGCGCCGAAAACCCCAGCGGCAATGATAATCCCCAAACTCTTACTGCTGAGCCCACCACACTTGCCCCCGATTGGCTCCCCGCACAAATCACCATTCCCTTCGAAAGAGTCTTTACTAAACTTGGCCAGATCATCAGGAATCGAGCCCTCTAGATTGTTACCGGCTAAAGAGAGCTGCTTCAACCTGTCCAACCGGCCCAGCTCGAACGGGATGGAGCCGGAGAGCCAGTTGTTGCTCAGCACGAGCTTGTTGAGGAACTTGCAATTGACAATCTCGGCGGGGATGGAGCCGGAGATTTCGTTGCCCGAGAGATCTAGCGAGACCAAATAAGGCAACCAGGTGCAGAGCTGGGGAGGGAAGTGCCCGGAGAGGGCGTTCCCGGAGAGATCCAGGTTCTGGAGGCTGTGGCAGTACTGGAGCGACTCCGGGAGCTCGCCGGCGAGCTGGAAGGAGGGAAGATTGAGGCTGAGGAGGCGGCTCTCCTGCGCGTTCCAGCAGGAAACGCCGACGAGCTTGCAGATTGAGGCCGCGGATGTGTTGGAGAAGGACCAGGTTGCAAGCCTTCCCTGCGGATCTTGGAACGCCTTCTTGACCCCTTCAAGGCACGTGACGTCGTCTTCAATGGCCGCGGCGGCGGAGCAGAGAATCGCCAGAAGGGCTGAGAAAGCTACGATCTTGGCCATCGGGGAAGGTTTGGGATGAGTTTTGGAGGTGAGGGTCAGGGTTGTTGCAATGGGGGCAGGAAATGGGATTGGGCGGCCATGGAACGGCTTCAAAGGAAAAAGTGCAGCTTTTGACTACCGGTTGAATTATCTTTTTTCTTTTCTTTCGTCGCTGCCAAAAAATAAAAACAAAAGTATATGATGGCTAATCGAGCGGCGTCGTTTCGAATGACTTGATCATCATTGTAGGGTCCACTTACCGCTCTCAGTCTCCGTTGGTAGTATTAAAATCCGGGTTTCAAGTTTGAATATCGGAAAAACAGTGAGAATGGTACGATGGAGACGATAAACAAGTTCCTGACAATAAGAGTGATTTTAGGATTAGTTAACTAGCTAGGCTGAATCATTATTGACCGCTGAACACGCAACCTTGAACCACATGTGACCTATAAACTAAACCTCTACTTTTATTTTATTTTAATTTTAATTTAACTACTTTTGTTGGCCCAATAACAACAATCAATCTCAAACCTAAGTTCTTGAACAGAGAGGCCCAGTTCTGTCATAGTTTCATGAGCTCGGCCTAGTTACGAAAGCTTGGTCCAAACCTACCTCTTCATTCACAAAGTTCTCTCTTCCATTTTTTTTACACAGAGATTTTCAATTATATAAAGTCTCACGTCAAACTAAAATAAGCAAACAGGCATGTAACTTGTTTTGTCGGATGTAGAATTGATATTTATATTAAAAGAAGTGGGGAGGAATAGCTAAATGGAGGGCAGGATCAGAATCTTCTGCAAAGTGTCTACGGTAGATAGAAAGCAAGTGACGAAGAATCAGGTGTCTTGTGCTTTACGAGAGGATATCCAAAGAAGAACGAGATTCATTTATCGTATATATAATGCTGAAAATGAAACCCTATTATAGCTCTTTCAGATGATGGCTAAATTATTTGTGTTTCTTGAGATCCGACCTAATTGCTTATACTAAATCTATACGTGCATACAGCTACCAAGATATGTATTTCTTTTTCATGCCGCTGGTGGTCCAAGGCCGGCCCGTCCATTTCGCGGATTTAGGCATCGCCTAAGGCTCCCACCAAAAGCAGGCCTCAAATTTTCAAAAAAATTGGTCCAATTAAGCCCATAACAAAATCTGGTATGTTAATGATTAGAACCCTAACCAGTCGAACGTTTACAATCAAGGTTGTAAAAATCCCCGCCTGGAAGCGCTGGGGCTCTACCGACCCGA
>JAYMTN010002639.1:0-10823 GCA_036897425.1 Erodium trifolium | reverse complement strand
GTGTACTGGATGTTCAGAGATCAGCGCGTGAGGGACAATTGGGCTCTGATCCACGCCGTCGATCAGGCCAACAAGGCCAATGTGCCCGTCGCTGTGGCGTTCAATCTGTTCGATCAGTTCAAGGGGGCCAAGGCGAGGCATCTAGGGTTCATGTTGAGGGGTTTAAGGCAGTTGAATACTCAGCTTGAAGAGGCTCTTCAGATCCCATTCTTCTTACTCCAGGCAAGCTTTGATCCTCTCTGAACTTTAAACCCTTAAAAATCGTACCTTTATATCTGGGTCTCTCTTTTGTAGCTAGAATTTGAGGGTGAAGGTTGAACTGGACATTTTTAGTTGTTGTGCAAATGGGTTTTAAGTTTTAACAACTACCCAATTTGATGTATGGAAGATAAGGCAAGTTTGATTTGAGCTACTTCTATTTTGGGTATTGCTAATTCCTCATGATAATGCTATGCTATGCGATGCTTTGTTTAGTGTTCTTTGTTTAGGTTTGGTTGAGTGTATGGGTTCATTCTATTTTTGGGAACCAATTGAAGTTTGGAACTTATACTATTTTTGTGGGTTCGGTTTCGAATCATCTAGGGAGAGGCTGAACAGACCATACCAAATTTTCTGAGGGAATGTGGAGCTTCTGTTTTAGTCACAGACTTCTCGCCTTTGAGGGAAGTTCGGAGATGTAAAGAGGAAATTTTGAAAAGGGTCGATGATTCTGTGACCATACACGAAGTTGATGCTCACAATGTGGTACCTTTATGGGCCGCATCAGGGAAATTGGAGTACAGTGCCCGAACGTTAAGAGGGAAGATCAATAAACTTCTTCCTGAGTACCTCATTGGCTTCCCCGTGATACAACCACCATGTAGGAAATGGGATTCTGTAAGCCATCCCGATATTGATTGGGATAACCTTATTGCTGAGGTTTTGAGGTTAGTAGGTTCTTTTCAATTTGCTACATTTAGTTTTGGTTTTGGTATTGTAATGATATGATGGGTTTTTTTTATTAGGAAAGGGGCAGAAGTTCCTGAAATTGATTGGTGTGAACCGGGAGAAAGTGCTGCAATGGAAGTATTGATGGGTAGTAAAAATGGGTTCTTGACAAAGAGGTTTAAGAACTATGATTCGGATAGAAACATCCCGCTAAAACCTAAAGCACTCTCTGGTCTTTCTCCATATCTGCATTTTGGTCAGATATCTGCACAGCGTTGTGCTTATGAGGCCCGGAAAGTGAGGATTGGTAGTCCCAAGGTTGGTTTTTGCTAAACCCACCTTCATTTTTTAGTGTTTTATAATTGAGATGGATACAAATCAAAGAGACCCTTTTTGCTATTTAGAATAAAAAATAGGGATAGTCGTAAAAATGTGTCATGTACTATTCACTTTTAGCAAATCGTAGCCTTGTCCTTTGGTAATGATGGCAAAAAAGTGCCTTCAACTTGTGTTTTTGTTGCACTTTGTATCCATTTGTTTCAAACAGACGATTTTGCCCTTGAAATTTTTAATTGAAAAAGTAAAATACATAAAATCCAGAATTTTTACCTCCCTTAATTTTCTTCCTCTTTGTACTGAGGGAGACAATTAAGGGATATGAAAATTCTGATTTTTTTAAATTTTAAATTTCAAGGGCAAAACCATCATTTTGAAACAATGTGCATCCAAAACACAAATTCAATGTATTTTTTTGTTGCCATTAGAAAAAAAGAACGGTATGATTTGCAAAAAAGTCAATAATACAAGACATTTTTTTTTTTTTGCAATTATCCCTAAAAAGCTATTATACGTGCATTTGTCAACCACTCCAATAAATGGCTGCTATAACTGCTAAGTAGAGTACACTTCATTTTTCTGGTATCGGGTTATAGCTTATTATTTCGATATTTAAATGCTTTTTTGAAGTCAGCCGATGCATTCTTGGAGGAGCTGATTGTGCGCAGAGAACTTGCTGATAACTTCTGCTACTACCAGCCTCATTACGACTCATTGCAAGGAGCTTGGGAATGGGCACGCAAGTCCTTGATGGATCATGCTTCCGATAAACGGGAACATACCTATACGTAAGTGGAAATGCACGCAACACTGTATAATTTTCTCAGTTCTATATCGATTGAGATTATTGAATACTAAACAAACTTGTGTTTTGTAGGAAGGAGCAACTGGAGAAGGCACAAACCTCTGATCTTGTAAGCTGATTTATTTGAAACTGATTTGTTAGCTCATTAATTTCTTTGCTGTATTTTGATCACTGTGTTGTGAACTTCAGCTATGGAATGCTGCTCAGTTAGAGATGGTTCATCATGGGAAGATGCATGGTTTTATGAGGCAAGTAACTTTCTTTTCGATAGATGTTTTTACGTGTTCTTGTGATCTAGCGTGATTCCGCCCGCTATATAATCGATTTTCTCACCCAATCACATTAAATTTTCAAATTTTCTCCCTTCCCTCTATTTTGGTAATAAATGACAAAAATACCCTTCATTAAATTTTCAAAATCATGTCACGACTACAGTAAATTTCCCTATATTGATGTAGGAGTATTTTTGTCATTTATCAGTAAAATTTAGAAGTTTAGTGTAATTATTTCAGAAATGTGACAAGTTCGCAAATGTGCAATGGTGTGCAGAATGTACTGGGCGAAAAAGATTCTGGAATGGACAAGAGAACCCGAAGAAGCCCTTGAAATATCGATATATTTAAACGATAAGGTAACACACAACTGCAGTTTACTTGATAAACCCAACCTTTGCCTCTTCACTTAATAAAATCCTCTTTGCAGTATGAAATCGACGGGAGAGATCCAAGCGGGTACGTTGGCTGCATGTGGTCGATATGCGGTGTTCATGATCAGGTTCGTGTGCTCAACTTTGTGTATCTACAAATAGTTGTAGCGTTCATCAATATTCCATATCCCATTGTCTTTGCAATAATCTTTAGATTTTTCAATGGGATTCTAGGGATGGAAAGAGAGGCCGGTTTTTGGGAAGATACGGTACATGAACTACGCGGGCTGCAAGAGGAAATTCGACGTTGATGGGTACATCGCGTATGTGAAGAGGCTTGTCGGTGAAGTTAAGAAGAGGAAAGCGGAGGTTGTACTGACGGGAAAGGCTAAGGAACCAAAGACTGTAGATTCTCAAGTCTAGGAAGAAGACTGAACAAAGATAGCTATTCCTCTTGGAAGGAAGGAAACTAACAATTCCAGAACTTTTGTATTATGTTTGATTATGAGAAAACGTTATTAACATCCCTTAGACGAGTTTTGATTTGCAAAAACACTGTAGAGGTTATGTCATATCAGAAATTCTAGAAACAATTGATTCTGTTTTTTTTTTTTAAACTAATTTGATTATGTTAATTATGGCTAATGATGCCATAACACCCGTTTAAATATGTGAATCATGTACAAAAATCTCGTCCAAATTAACAGAATAGAATCAAAGGTTTTCTTTTGTAGTATGTGTGAGGAATTTAACCGTATTTTCGATTTGACAACACTTGTGTCATTCACGGCCAATTAAGAGCTCATTATTTTGTTAAAAAAAAAAGTTTAAGCGTCTAAAAGTGGCGTGGGTTCCGGAAACGAAATCACAATCTACCAATCCAACAACAACACCCAACAAAGGGACAAAGGTCGTAAAAGGCAAGGAAACAAGAACACAACTCAAAAAAGGAGCATTGAAAAAGAAGAAAAGGTCAAACAAACTGAGAAGCAATATCAGTCGGCGAAACCATCCAAAAAGTAAGAGACGGAGCTTGCTATTAGTCTCATGTCCTAATTGTACAAAGAATGATGATCAAACCTCCAACTTTTTTTTTATATAAAAATAACAAATATGTATTTGTTTTGTAATCCAAAAAGCCCATTCTCATTTATTTCCTATGTAGTCTATGCTTCATTTATATTCATATTTTTATATAATATGGTTAAACATTAAGAATAAAATTGAATTACACAAATACATTGTAGCTTAGAGCATCAATATTGGTTAAGTCAAGTACTTAACTTATAGCCTACTCAATCATAACATCATCCATAACACTCCCTCTTTCAACCAAATATGTACAATGGTTAATACAGACAATTAATTTAAAATGGGTCTCACTACATCTTTTTACCAATCAAGGCATTGCTTCTCTTTTTCTTTCTCTAAAAATGGACCCTACTACATTTTTTAAGACAAACATTTGTCTTGACAGCTTGTCTTAACCAGTTGAGTCAAGCTGATAAAACAAGTGTTTGTCTTAGCACTTGAAGTGGTTCATAAGGTTGTACATTGCTAAGTCCCCTCTTGTTATAATCCCTTATTTTTGCCCCATTGTATATGTTCTTCGACCATCCATACAGTGGAGTCTATTGTAGCCGTTGATCAGGCGAAAAAGTGGTGAAAATTTTGATTTTTTCTTCGGATTCTGCGATTATCTCTCCTTGAATTGATGAATTCATCAACTCCGAATCTGGGTCGAATGTAGGCGGTTTCTTCTCTCTCAACGTCTCTCAGGTTGATACCTGACGACTCCTCTACATACGTGCGACCCTAAGGATTCGACACCTACACTGATTCCTTATCGAATCAACGGGAATTTTCACCAAATCGACTCCATAGAATCGACGTCCAGTATGAATGCTCTTACATAACCCACCATTAGAGGTGATAAATAAGTTTGATATGGTTTCACAGAAGCGACCCTACAGAACCCGTGAGCGGTCTGTGGTATGAGTTGGACATTTCAATTACACACATAAATTAATGATAATGTCTGCTGCCAAAACACAGACTATACCCTTATGGCCCGAAATAACCAAATAATTATCATACAAATATGTAATGTACCACACGTGACATGGCCCATTTCATCGTTTTCAGTTCCTGTTTTAATTAGTTCGGACATATATTATAACTTAAGTTTTCTCCAACAGTACGATGAATTGACCACACAACCACGTAAAACAAACCGAACAAGATAATGCCAATTTCTTTCTAACTTTCACTGTGAAGGATTAATTGATTTATGGGGCTCAAGAACAGTGATTTGAAAATGCTGTTTGTTGTGTAGTAATTCGTATAATTTGTTACAAATTGACTGGTTTAATTTAGAACATGTGCAACGGAGCTAATAGTTTTTTACGATATATGTTTCGGTTGTAATTTAAGATGCTGTGTTTTGAGATTGTACAATGATCAAACGCTGAAAACCTTCGTTTTAACACCTTAAATTAACATTTACATAAATCATAAATCCTAAGTTCAGCCACAAAATTCAACACTAACCTACACCTACGTCCTAACTTCAACACTAACTATACTATAATCCTACTTATTCTCCGTTGTTGATCTCTCTCTTTATTTGTCGTTCGTTCGAGAAGAGGTTGAAGTCTAGATCGGGCAGCTCCTCCACATGGCACCATTTCATACCATCGAGGAGTAATGCAGACATCGATTCACAACCTCGATGCTGCCTTTCGGCAACAATTCGAGGCTTTGACTCCGCGATTCTGACAATGACTTCAACACCGTGACTTCGCGCCCTCCTATAATGGCGAACATTACCGATGAACATGACAATGACAACGATTTTTCTTTTTTTTCTTTTCATATGGCTACAGACACTCTAACGGTCTGAATCTGTTAAATTGATTTACTAAAATGATTGATGTGATACATAAGTACTACAAATAAACCAAAATGTATTTGACTTTGAGTTCTTAAGGTGAGACTGCCCTGTCAACGATCCCGTTACCGTTATAGCTATGGTACCTGCACGACACCTTGCACTTGACGACGCTACCGTGGACGTGAAACCCGGGAGAGACCATGATCCGAACCACAGAAGGGACCCGACACCCGGCCTTGTCCCCGGCCGTGTCTTCCATGTAAACCGGGTCGAACCGGAACCCTCTCTCGACCCGGAAAATCGGGATACACGGGTGAACCGACGTGGCCAACAGGTGAACCAGCCAAACGGTCTTGGACGCGCCGAAAAACGCCTGGAGCAGCGGTTCCGGCCAGGCCCGGTCCCACCCGAGCATCGCGACGATCTCGCTCATCTTCTGATCGCAGAACCGGCTGAAGTCCTCGCTGAAATGCCTCGTCCCCTTGTTCAAAACCTCATCCCAGGTCAAGCCCTGGAGGACGCTGAACGACGCGTAATTGGCCTGGCACCGGTCGGTCGGATTCAGGACCGGGCTCGGCGAGCTCTTCCTGAACCCGACCGACTCGAAATCCTCGAAGAAGGCTCTGTTTAGAAGAGCCTCAAGGTAGAACATAACGGCCGTTGGATTCTTCTGTACCGAACTGATCCTCACATCGTACGGCTGTAAAAGGACGGAGATCCGCTCGAGCACCTTACCTCCCATGTGCCGCAGCTGCATCGTGAGCGACCGGCTCAGGAGCCGGACCGAGGACCGGGCTTCCGAAACGGACACGAAGAAAAGCTCCGTCACCCGAAACGCGTTTTGCCCCTTCATATACGACGACGTATTGGAGCCGCATTCGTCGAGACCGGTCTTGAGGTCGTGGCAATAGAGCTCTAGCTCAGTGAGCTTCTTCTCGAGCACAGACATCGAGTGCTTCAGTCTAGAAGCTTCTAGAACAGCCTCGTCCCTCCTCCGCGTGGCCTGCACCAGCTCGTGCGAGAGCTCGGCCACGGCCACCTTCCACCGCTCCGCCGCCGCCTCCGGCGGCGGCGGCGTCTGGCTCTTTCTTGTCAAGGTGGAGATTATAGATTTGAATATTTTGTTGGGACTCGCCGTGAAAGCTCTGTTGTCGAGCGGGACGACGGAGATCCTCTCGCGGGGATGTGGCCGGCACTTGTACCAGGAGACCGAACCGCCTTCCTCCGCCGTGTCGTCCGATCCCGACCGCCTCTTCGCGGCGGCGACATGTTGACGGAGGGGTGTCCGGTGGTGCTTCGGAGTTTTCCCCTCGCCGCCATCACATTCTCGAATCTGCAAATCATAAAAAAAAAACACGAACAAAAGAAGTTATGAGTTCTGTTTGGTTTCCGAGAAAATGAGGCGGTGCACTTACGGGCGTGAAATGTGGGGGATTTGGAGCCATGATCAGCAAAATATCAAGGGATTGGAGATTTGGAGCTGGAAAAAATTGGTAACATGAAAATAATATGAGGACGAGAGAGTTGCTTGGAAGTGTGGTCGGTTCAGGGTTTTGTTTACGTTTTGTTTTGACTTTGGAAGCTTTTATGTTTCGGCCTCTTGTAATCATGGTTCTCTTGTAATTTTTCTCTATTATTTTATTTTTATTTTTATTATCTATTTCGGGTTATTTAATTTGTACGGTTAAATTAGTTAATGTGAACGAGAGAACATTTACGTTTAGAGTACTTCATTATTAATGGTGGGATATTGGAGTATATATGTCGGCCATTGTTAATAAGATCGAGCCTTGAGGGAATGTTGGGATTGGGATTATGAATTTGAATAAGTACGAAGGTACATAGTATTGCAGTAAATAAAGAGGTATTGTGTCTGAATAATATTTTATTAATGGCGACCTTCATGGCATGGAATTACCGTGTATTGGGGGCAGACAAGATCCATCAACCGTTGGAGGACAAGAGCAGAAAACATAGACCGAATGTCTTACCTGTGACGGTCACCAGATGACAACGGCTGCAGAAGGTATTGGAGCTATTTAGCCAATGAGTTTGGAATTCGGGAGTGGGATATTAAGATGGTGTATCGTTCCACGACACCCCTAATCGCTTATCTGACGGAGCATCCCAATATTTTCCGAAAAATAGGATATACCAAGAGGCGGTCTAACAGTCATTGATGCACCTTGTCTCAAGGTTTCTTAAGCAAGTTCGACCTCGGGACAGTTTTTGTTTGTTTATGTGTTTTTATGTTTTCCATTTCATTTCTCAGTACGTTGTTAGTGGTCACTAGTGTCTATGATGCAAAATAGATCTTTTTACGGGTCCAAGGTGCCGGAACACCCACTGGGGTCTTAGACATATTCTAGACCCGTGGTCTTTGACCCAATATATGTTCTTATCGTTTGACAATATGAATAAAATTACTTTGTCGTATGCTTTAAAAAAAATACATATTAATATATAATGTTAGATTTTTTCACTAACAATGGACATGTGACAGCTCACCATTGGTTGAACGTTGGACGATTAGTCCAGATGCCTGACCTCGCCTACGAGTCTAAACGTACTTCATTCGTTTGGAGAGATCGCTTAAAAACACAAATTCGTCCCGTTATTTAAATTAGGGTTTACCTAAACAATGTTAAGCGGTGGAGTGAAAACATTTTTGAAGCAAGTATCCGCGAGAAGGTTAAGGAGAAGCCATTATCATATCATAATGGCAAATGTCAGTGTGGAAGGTTGTTCATTCATGGCCGCCAACAACTCATCTACCCACATTTATTCCCTATCTCTCTCCTAAAGCTAGAGGGTGGCA
Organism: Erodium trifolium; assembly: GCA_036897425.1. Lineage (NCBI taxonomy): Eukaryota > Viridiplantae > Streptophyta > Magnoliopsida > Geraniales > Geraniaceae > Erodium > Erodium trifolium. The sequence goes on along the minus strand of JAYMTN010002639.1, from coordinate 2,398 downwards.
ATGGTATGATGTACCTCGTTGTGAAAAAGGACAAAACTCGGTTTTAATATTTTGATAATCAAAATTTGATTATTTTTATTTTTATCAAAAAAATAAATAATACATTAAAAAGTGACATGGGTTCTGAGAAAAACCTTTGCAAGCGAGGATAGCGACAAAAATCCGACGACTGGGGGAACGAGCTCACCTACTATTAATTTAACCGTTTAGTTTTACCTAATATAAAATTTTAGTAATTGGGCATAATTTTATGCGGCTTTTTGAAGTTATCCCTTTTAAGAAATACCTCCACCCTCTTTTTATTTCTGTCTATTTCAAACCTCACTCCCACTATCTAAATCTTTAAGGTCGCGTTGTAGTAGGAAATGACATCCGAAGATTTGCAAGCAAGGATAGCGACAAAAATCGATTGGAGGAACGAGCTCAACTACTATTAACCTAGCCGCTTAGTTTTACCTAATTTTATTCAATCAATATTAGAGGAATCTCTGCCAGAATCAATATGTTGTCCGTTTCTAATATTCGCATCTCAATTCCCAGCATCGATTCTTGAATTACATTGTCCCCGAAACGAGTAATCAGAATCGAAACAACATCTCGTGAATTGTACATGCCCTAAGTGACATAAAATATAGGAAGGTGATGGAACTTGGGGAGCATGTGAAGATGATACAAAAGAAAGAAACTTATTGGTTGGTGGTCCTATCCTATCCTGGAGCCGCTGACTTGTTCTGTTCATTTATGTTTGTGTATCACGTGCCCAGTCCCTACACTCTCCGCCTCTCTCTTACTGTTCCGGAGAGTGGTAACACATAATGAGTTTTGTCATGCCACTGCCACGACATAGTGCCGATGCATAGAGCAAGGATCGGGACCTTCCACGAGTGCTTATCATTAAACATATTTTATTTACCTATGTATTTTCGGATTTGTGACAATCAGATCTTGTAAAATTTTATGTAGTGTGTTACTTAGATCTCATTTATTTTTTGTAATTAAGGATGTTATTTTCATATAATGGTGCTGCTATGTGAGTTATATTTGCACAGCCCAAATAGTTACTATATGCAAATGGTGCTAGTTTAAGTCTTACGAGGTTTATGGGCCCTTCTCAGTCACAGAAGTGGGCCGAGTCCTGGTGTGGGCTAGGTAGGTTTGACCCCATATAAAGGCCCGTCACTGCAAGTCCCTTGACATTGAAGTATTGCGAAAATTGAAATAGCCCGTCCTCGATGGACTTGACCGTATCTAATTCAATCTGCAGCCAAACGTAAATGGAAAAATCAAGTTAAAAAAAAAACAGTAATGGAAAAATCTAGGAATCATCATTGCCCTCCTTCTATTGGGTTTGATAGTAATATCGGGAATGTTTTGTTCAGTTACTTTGTTTAAAGAGGAATCATTCGATCATATTTAATGTATTAATATTAAGATATTACATACAAACGGGTAAACATATAAGACAATACATTCTATACTAGTTAGATAAACATTACAAGGCGTAACACATTGCGTAACAATATATAAGTGTACATACACATGTACTTAATATAGTTATTTGTTCAAAATGAGTCGAACGAAGGCCTTTTAAATGACTGCTTATAAACTTCAATTATTATACGAGTTAGTCCATGAACAATAGTAAACAGATAATCGAAGCAATTATTTTTGATGAAAGAATAGTAGAATTACACGTAGTAAAAATAAAGAACAAAATCGTAATTAAACACAATAACCTCACATGATGATCAGAGAATTAACTGGTTTGTTGAGGCCCACGAACCGGTTTCCTTAAGATTATTTGTTGCCCCGTATGTACAAAGTTTCCTAGGATACAACGACAACATTTGACGAACTCGAACCATATACGGAAATTATCACCGAAGGAGAAGAAGGAGAGCTCTGATCTAGAAATTAAGAAAGCGGAATTTTCTTTGTTTACAAATAATGAATAGAGCAGAGCTTAAATAGAGAAAATGGGAGAGAGTTAAACCGGAGCAAACCATAGATGGCATACAAACCTAAATCGGGAGCAACATTCGCAACCCTCACGTCATGCGAACGCACATGAATTTAAATTTGTCATGTTTAACCTGAACACTGAATTACATCCCTATACTTAGGCGCGAGAAAGAGTCTTACTTATAAGAAATTCAAATATGCTAAGGAAGATTTCTCTATATAAACCAAGACAAGCTTGATAATATTTTCATATTTACTTATATGAATAATGCACTTTTCCACTTGCATATATTTCAACAATCAAGTTTAAATTGTGATATTTAAACTTTAACTTTTCATTCACCTCTTGTTTGTTTATAGCTCGTTATATGTCATTGGAAATATCTAACTTCCTGAAATATGAAACTAATCTTTTCATAAATTTTAGGATGAGTCG
>JAYMTN010002638.1:0-10823 GCA_036897425.1 Erodium trifolium | reverse complement strand
ATGTGGGACTTCAAAACAACACATAAAAGGCTTTGAAGCCATTTTTCCAACAGAGTGCACATGCCCATTCCGTCCATATTGCCATCATCTCAAACGATTTTCGCGATTTTTTGACTATTTCGCTAAGGTCACTGGTAAGACATGAAAATAAAGGTGACGTACAGTACATACGCGAAACCAGTATCAAATACATCGTACAAAAATGACATTTTCCCATAAAACAAACACATCTTTACTGTAAAATATGTGCTCTAAGGTAACATACTGTCTTTGATCCAACAGAAAAATCCCCTTGCACCTAAACTCTAAATCCTAAACATCACATATACTCTGAGCTTGTTTATGCAACATACCCACAAATACAAACCAAAGCTAATTTCTTTTGTACAGAAAAGCATTCCAACCTCCGAATCATAATCATTCAACATTATCACCTAACAATATTCATTTTGTTCTTGGACTAAATAATCGGTAGTGTACATAAACTTAAAAACCATAATGAAGTCTAACGATCTGCTCCTATTCTTCTGCCAGATGAACTTGAACTTGTAATTCCTAGTCTGAAATACAAAATTATTCGCCCAATCCAGAAATGGCCCGGGTTTCAGTTCTTCCAAGGAGCTCTCCTTCATACAGTCGAAGAACATGGATTTATTTGGTCCTTATAACTCAGAGAACCATGTGGATTTGGATTGTGGATTGTTGATTTGGAACCAGAGAACCATGTGGGATTACATGTTCTATGATCGATCTGCAACCAAAGAAGAATTAATTGACGATAGTTTCATATTATTCACCAATTCAAACACTCAAATATCCATGATTCCGGTTATCTTTTACCCATATAGAGAGTGACAATTATCAACACATTACTATTGATTCATAGAGAAATGCACTATTGTGAGAGGGCAATGTAGTTTTTGCAGATAATAATAATAATAATAATAATTGCGAAAAAGAACTTTGAGGTATTCATTTTTTGTAACTTGCAACCATCCTCTTTGATGATTGCAAAAAGATACTCAGGATTTGTCTTTTTGTTGAAATTTGTATAAATGACGATTTTACCCCTATAATTTAGATTTTAAAAATAATACGTAAAAACCAAATAATCCAAATTTTCATATCTTTAATTTTTTCCTCTTTGTACCATACAAAGAGTAAAGATATTTAAGGGATATATAAAAAAATTGTTCTTTAATTATTATTTTTTTTCAATTTTAATTTTCAAGGGCAAAATCGTCATTTTAGAACAAATTCATGCAAAGTGCAACAAAAAGAAAAGTTCAAGACAATTTTTGCAATTATCAAAGAAGAGGGATACAAGTTGCAAAAAGTGAATACCTCAAGATACTTTTATGCAATTATTCCTAATAATAATCTCTGACAAACAGCTAAACCTGTACATGTGGGAGGTGATTGAGTTTGCTTTCATTTCCGAGCTGCATGGTAAAGCTCCATATAATCGAGCGCAGGTCGGTTCCAAGACCAGTCTTGCTCCATCACCGTCTTGCATAATGAATTGAACCAATCACGGTTTTCATACCAAGCTGTAATTGCTCTGAAAAATCAATTCAGAACAAATACTCATAACCATATATCGGAAAACATTAACAAGGGAGGGAGGGACAGAGCATAGTGAAGAACATTTCCAAATGGCATAAAATCAAAGGAAAAGGTACACTATATCTTGTTCACCATTGTCTTTGTCATGCTGTGCCTGTAATGAAGTTATCATACCAACAATTATTATTTATTAATGAATAGGTACACGTACTCACCTATTTAGAGCATAATCAACACCGGCAACATCAGCTCCATCAAAGCTGAACCCATTTGGTTCAGAGCCGTATGCTTGTGCTCTCTCTTTATCATGATCAACATCAAATACAGTGTCATATAATCCTATGGAGGAAAATTGACATAAAATCAAACAATTACTTCTTTTTTTTAATTATCAGTGTTGCTTCTCACACAAGCCAACAGAAGTAAGAGAAGGCTCTATTCACGAAGTCTATTTGCAATACGAATCAACCAAAAGACGACTTTTTCAATGAATTATATAGCAGACTTAAGGTACGTATTTACCTCCAGTTTTACGAACAACAGGTATTGAGCCATATCTCATTGCTGTGAGTTGAGTTAGTCCACATGGCTCAAAAATTGAAGGGACGAGGATGAAATCAGCACCAGAATATATCTAGAACAGAATCCAAATCAGTAATTACAACTCAAGAAAAACATGAAGATTCATAAAAAGGAGTCTAAATTTTCAAGTATAAAGGAAGCATACCAAGTGAGAAAGTGGTTCATCGTATGTCAAACAAAGGCGAGCACGGTCACTGTGACAAGAATGCAACTGATTTGCCAAATCAACAAAATCATTTTGTATACGAGGAGCTGGGCCTGAACCCAACAATACAACCTGCCATTTTATTTTCATTTTTAGTGTTAATATATATCCTGTGCAAGCTCAAATATAAATGGATTGTCCTTTTGATGCCAAGAGGTTTCATAAAAAGGACGATCAGGGGCTGATTTTCCTAATACACATAAGGCATTTATGTAGTTTGATGAGAATAAGAAAAATCCAGATAATCAAAATAACCTGTCCACCGCGATCCAGTGTATGCCAAATGGCATGCTTGATAAGATGGATTCCCTTTTGAAGAGTTAAGCGAGTAACAATTCCAAGTAAAGGGCGGTCAGAAACTTTTAAGCCAAGCTTTCGTTGCAAAGCTTCTTTCGAAGCTCTTTTGCCTTCAATAACATTCTCAGACGTGTAAGATATCTGCCATAACATGCATGAGATACATTACTCACAATTACATTATCAAAATGATTGAAGGATTTACAAACTATGAGTGAGACAAGTAGAGATCAAAGACAGAACAAGCCTTTTGAAATAAATCCATGACGTTCGAAAGCAGTAGCAAAACAATATTATTATTTTCTTTGTTGATAAAAGAGAATACATCAATATGAAGACATAATGAAGGATAATATACTTACAGGAATGAACATGTCGTTATATGGATCCCACATATCGGGATCAACTCCATTCAGTATGCCGTGGAACTTGTAAAGATAAGGAGCAATTGCGGGATTTCCAGAAACCTCATTTGCATAATTGTGGGATACCTGAACATACAAAGATGGAGTTTAATGATACGCAACCAGTCAAAATAAATCATCATGAGGGTAACAAAGCATAGCTTGTGCACTGCTATCTATTGGCTAATCTTTAGACATATAGTATTGATATGATAGAGCATGACAATCTAATTGGAAAGAGACGGCATTCCCGTTTCACTGATATATTTGCAGGTTGTAGAGCCGTAGCCAATGAATTCTAGCTAAACTATCCAGTTTCATTCACAAATTAAGTGCAGCAAAGCATTTGCAGCTATAATAATGTTTTACAGCTAAATCCTAATCAAATCATAGAGCTAACTTGCTGGATCATACAACAGGTCACTCTATCTGTTGCAAATTACGCTTACATTTGCAGGAATCTTACTGAACATACAAAATAAAGTGCAGAAATATAGATACTTACAGTTGTAGCTTTGTCTGTGTATGTCATGGCTTTTGCAACTAAAGGTGCCCCAAATTCAAGGTTATGAATTGTGAAAACAACTCTAGCTTTGCTAAGACCATAATGCCTATAATGGTCCTTGTACAACCACGCAACTGGAGCACTAGACCAATCGTGGCAGTGAATAATATCCTGAAAATTAAAGAAAATCTATTACAGTTAAATAGCCCAATGGGAATACACAGGTTTCATTGTGTTTTTGTGTTTATATACATGTATACTACCATAAGCCCGAAACACTAATATAAGTCATATACTCTCAATAATTATTAAAATTACAATCTTGTAGAGAGACAACATATGGAGCAATTTAATATGAGGAACTGGTATACGTGCAGACCAAACAGCAAACATGATTGAAATCTAACTAAATTATCAGCATCTTAATAATGAGTCAAATTTCAGAACTTACAGGATGAAATCCACTTTGGAGTAGAAACTCAAGAGCAGCGTGACAAAAGAATTCGAATCTTTGTCCATCATTGTTGCAACCATATATGCAACCTCGTGAAAAGAATCTACACAAGATAACGTGCATCAAGAAATCTTGCTAGCTGCGTGTGTTGCCTAGCAGTAACAGCTTAAAGAGGAAGTTTAAAATATAACATGTTAAAAAGCTTACAATAGAGCAAGATATTATCATAAACCAATACAAAAAATTAATGTTCAGTGACTATCCTCAAGACAGGGTCTAACCAATCAAGATGAGATTTCAGACACGGTACTCAATTTAATATAGGGATAATATAAGAACAAAAGAAACCAAGTACACTTGATATTATTACTTAAAAAAATTATGCCAGCACTCATTCAACTCTTCACAGAGGACTCGTTTAATAAAAAACTCTTCACAGAGGATGGCGTTGTATTTAGATAACCTCTCTGATCTCCCACTTTTGTGGGATCAACATGGGTAAAGGTCTTCCACGTATTATAAATTTTAAATACTAGAAGACCTCTTAGTTAAGTGTACAATAGACTCTGGATTGTTACATTACACTAGTACCAAATTACTTATACTGCAAAGCAGCCTGTATAAAATCACTTTAACACTGACTACTTTTTCACACAATAAAGTCTTGATGAATCATTTCTGGAAGTAATCATCTAAAACCATGCACCTGGCATTTCTAGCTATCAATTGAAGAAACCCGAGTAAAAGTATAGAAACTAGTGGAGCTCAATCAAACATGTATTTTTTTCAAGGCATATCTTGAAAGACAGAATGTTATCCCGTGAAGAATGTGTGTAAACTCAGCAAATGGCTTAGAGCGCAGAATGAACCAAAGCTATGTGGCCTCAAACCTAACATGAAGACCGCATCAACAACATAAGGATTCTTCAAGGTTATAATAGAAAATCAACAAGAGTTTTAAATCAAGTATAGAAATCAAGCTTATGAATGAAAATGTTAAACTTCCTCCAACCCAAAAGCTTAAGCTATTGTGTGGAGGGGCAAACTACTGTATAAGATAAATTCATGTTCTTTCAATGTGGGACATTTCAACACTCTCCTCATGTGCATGCGGACAACAAAAAGGACCTCACATCATGTGGACCAAGAATATACGAACAGGGAGGAAGCACAAGTCACAGACCCAACACCAAACCAAGCTCTAAGAAAACCTTAAACTAACTGAACAAAATAATCCAAAAGCTTAAGCTACTATGTGGAGGACCCAACTAATATGTCAAGTCCAAATCCACATTATTTTATTGTAGGACACTTCAATAGGAAAGGATGCAAGAACCAGTTTAGCGTTTATGCTTAAAAGAATGTAATAATTTCACTATGCAAAACATTAAAGAGGACCCTGCTTTTACTGGAAGGGTGTTTCTCTATCTTGAACCCATGGTCACAAAGGCAGCAACGTTATTGTACTCAGCATAAGAACCTTCTCAGTACAAAATGTGGTATTTCTTACGGCAAAGTTATTATGCATACAACATATTATGCAGTATGGATATGAATACACTGAGCAGTAAATATGAGTGTAGAATTACCCGTTCTGAGGCTCCAGAAAGTAAACTGAAAGCCCCTCCACCTTTCCATTCCAGACTTTTATTTCAGTCCCACCCCAGCCAAAGCTTTTGTGAAAATGGAAGTCCTTTACCTAAGTTAGATCATGTGTAAAGTTTTAACGAGGTATACTTTTTTGTAGTAGGAAGCCCAATCATTATAAATGCATATTTGCATGCATAGATAATGAAAATTGGCTGCAGAATATACATAAGAATAATCACAGCCATATGGCAACAATCATTCACGATAATCACATTTCCCCCAGCCCTCCAAGAAAAATAACAAAAATAGCTATGAGCATGTCTTGTTCACCTAGAAAAGAAGCGAAAAACTTTACATAATGGGAACTCAAAATAGAACCGTTGTGCATAAGTGAGATGAATAGACAATAGTGAAGGAGCAGAACTGAAACTTACATTGCTAAAGTTCATGCAGTCATACTTCGGAAGAATAATATCCACATTATGGTTTAATTCCAGAACAGCACGGGATAGGCTTGTGACGACATCACCAAGGCCACCTACCTACAGTAGATTGTACAAATGAACAAGAGTTTAGACCTTTCAAATACACAGCTCCAGCAACAGGAAGGAAGATCAATGATGCCAATATGTTAGCTAAAATTTGTATTACTAGATGTAAAAGCCACATAGAGGATGAACTACTGTTTCTGTGCATATGACATAAATCTAAGGCAAAATTTTGTTACCAAGTTTGAGTTTAATTGAAGACCACTAAAGGTTACCTTCGCAATGGGGGCCATTTCAACAGCAATATGCACAATGTGCACTGGTGGCTCCTTAGCAACTCCTCCAAACACAGGTATGTGGTAATCCGTACCACCTTTATTGTCAAATACTCCACCATGTTCCTTCTCAGAGAATACAAAGTCCATCATGTACGCATCCAATGGAACTTTGACTGCAAAGACACATTATCCATATATATAGGAATAATTTAATTAATCAAACATTTAACTATGCCATAATTTATCCATGTATTAGACGGCATAAGGTGCAACTCATGTATACATGTGATGTGGTTTTAAAATCATCCTGAGAATGGCACACTTGTTCAAGTATTATTCTTCGATCAATTTAAGCATCTATATGACAGCCTGGTGAGAGGTCGGATGTTCTTGGGTATTACTTGGACTGTTCTGGGGTTAGTTGAGAAGATTGAGGAGATGGAATGAATCCTATGTGATAGGGGCCATGCCATACCTTGGAGGGTTAGGAGTAATGTATTGGTGTGGGGATTGGGGGGGTTGTTCTGTTAGCCAGGGTGTCTGCCTTTTTATTTTCTCATTAATAATATTGTTTTACTAGTTCCAAAAAACACTGAACACTTACCAGTGGTTGTAAGATGAGAATCATGTTCGGCAGGCAACATTCTTTGAGGTGGCAATGGGCCTCTGCGGTGGGTCCAACGGTTAAATGAGCATCTAAACCAAACTTCAGATTTCCCATTCAGAACTGTGTTAGCAGGATTATAGTAAACTGCCACGGTGCTTCCGGCTTGGACATCCAGAGGCTCCGTATATACTATATGTTTCTGAGACAGCAGAAATTTCTTCAAAGTTCTTTCTTGTGTTTCAGCTTTCATAAGTGCTGTTTTTTCAGCCTGTGAGGAGGAGTGGAAAAATTAAGGAGGAAAACAAGCACTAGAGCACTGTAAGGATTATTTACAATCTCCGTAATATGGGAACTAAGAAAACAAATAGGATGATGAAAATTGTTTCATTGAAACCAAATAGAATACTATCCATGTATTCATATTGGAGGAATATGATTAACCTTGGCACGTATAGCCTCCTCTCTAAATTTTCTTTCATTTTGGAGTTTCGTATAAATCTTGTGTTCCTCCTCAACCCAATACATTTCTTCAGAAATGCTTTGAGGGACCAAACCGCGGAAATCTTGATGGTGGTTGTTATCATACACAGTGGCACTCTGAGGCTGTCCATCAGCAAAGACCCAATCCAATACACGTGCTCGATGAGGTACAAAAACTGCAGAAGTCATAGTTGATTAAGAATATATATCAGAAGACTTATTATGTATACTAGATCAATTCTACCATAAACGTAGCTCAATTTTAGCAAATAAAAGTCTAGAATAAAGAACAGCCTTGCATAAGATCAGGGCATACTTTCACTGGTTGCTCCCTAAATTCTAATTGGGCCTGCTATAAGAGTATTCGATGGGACATTAGTATACTCACGACAAAAGAACATACAAGGCATTTCCATATGTACCATTTTCATAGTTCTAAATACTAAGTCTGGGTAAAGTAAATTGAAAAAAGGATTTAGATTTTAGTTTACTCGAGCAATATTTTTTAGTGTGCTGAAGTCCATAATAGGTTTATAAACTTGTTGATATGGTTGATATGAGTAAATTTGATTTCAGAAATAATGTGGTTTTTTACTAGTACAGATTAGCAGACTTGAAATTAGAGGTGACCATTATAAACATAATCATTAAATAGGTAATTATTTATAAATGAAAGAAATCTTACTATTACCATATTAGTATATTCTTACCCCTACATTTTCAGTTAATACTCAAATTCAATTCTTCACTGGAATCATCTTACATGCAGCACAAAGACTCCACCCACCAACAGAAGCAAAAACGAAAAGGAAAAAAGATTATTGCAAATACAGGAGAAATTTATATGTTTACGTACCATCAGCATACCACCAATTGCCATCCTTCTTCTCATCTTTCATAAGCCTTGCAACAATAGACAATCCATCTCTCCAGTTATCATGTCCCCCGTGAAACCATAGATCCTCGGCCTTAGCAAGAGGACCTGAACTTTTGTTGTAATATAATCTAACTAAGTCCTCACCCTTAAATTCAGGAGGCTCTATGTACCAAACATTATCAATGGACCTGGCAGCCTTTTTCATTACTTCCTGTAAGACCTCCTGTCTTCTTTTGGTCTCCACCACTGCCTGTGCTCTATCAGCTTCACTCGCGACCCCTTCTGCTTCTTTACGCCTCTGTTCTTCAGCCAGTCTTTCCCTTTCAGACTGTTCCTTAGCAAGTCTCTCATGCTCCCTATGTTTCTCTTCAAGCAAAAAATCCTCAAATGCAAATGCATCCATTCCACCTTCCACATGTATGCAGAAATCTTTTCCATCATTGTTCTCATATACATTTTGCCCATTGAAGAACACAAAACCAATCTTATAAGCTTCCTTCGGAACATGAATCTGGCAAGACCACCAGTCCCCTTCGAAATGTGTCTTGTTCAACTTTATGGTGAAAGATTTCCACCGCCAATCATTAAAGGCGCCCATAACCAGAACATCTGCTTCATCCTTCAGTGTTGAGAAACCCCTATAAAGGAACAACTCTATATCTTGAGCAGGTTTCACCACCTGAGGATAAACAAACAACTTGTTTTCCCTAGAGAAACTCTCTTCAGCCAGCCTCCCAATTTCCTGTTCCATCTTCAGTTTCAGAGCTAAATCCTCGGTTGCCTTTTTCTCAGCCTCAACTGTTTCTTCCTTTATAATGCCGCTGCCGTTCACAACATCCAATTGCTTTCCTCCTAAAGATGCTCTACTTATATTTCCATTCCCTGCTACTTGATAGCTTTTAGCAACCTTCACTTCCAGGGTTCCCTCCTCCTGGGAAGTATCCACTGTCTGCCCTATACCCATCTCAACTTTCGCCTTGGTAGACCCCAGCTGCCGGTTCCATGCTGGAATGCTTGAACCTGCTTTCCAACCCACAACCCCATTTGAAGCAAAACCTTTAGACCTGGAAGCATCTTTACAGGACTTCCTTGAATAATCTACCCACAAAACAAAAACAGTTCAAAATATGACACCTATACTTAGAGTGATCAAAATCAACTTCAAGCAATAACTAAAATTGGAGCTAACCTGCACTGGTAGCAGTGATCCTAAGTGAAACACTACAAACAGCTGCATAATTTCTGGGGAACCAAGTTAACTGCAAGCAGAAGCACCAAAATAAGTGGATCAAAAACAGATCAAGCACTTGATATCAACATAAAATCAAAAACCCACTTCCAGAATCAGCTAAGTTCATCACATTTTAATTTTCATCTCTACAGTACACTAACAAGAGCATAGCACAAACCCATAACTAAACATGATTCGAATTAAGACCTAAGCAGATACTAAAAAATAGAGCACCAAATGTTAAAGGAAACAGCGTACTTGTGAAGATTGAGCAATTGGGAAGAAACCCAGAAGGGGTTTGACCCCGTAGTTCCCTCCCCGAGCGATACCATTTCCGCTGCAGCTCATTGGCCTCTCCGCCGATAACAACACAACATCGGAGAGTCCAGTTCCTGATATATAATGGGCACAGTCACGAGTTGCTTCAATTTCCCATCATCTCCCAGCACCGTTAAAACCAATCGAAACCTTGATTGATTTGAAGAAAGCAACTAAGTTCTGATTCACGGTTGTGGTTGATCGGAGGGTAGGCGACAGTGGCTGGGGCTGGGGTCGACCGTACTATTCTCGTTCTCAAGTAACGGTAGGGTCAGTGGGGTTTGCTAAAGATGTTTGTAGTACAGGGTTGCCGCATTGAATTAGAACAGGACACGTGGCACTAAACTTGGGATCTTTATATTTTTTTAAGTTAAAATATTTGGACTTAATTAAAAACATGCCACGAGGAGATTTGGGTTCCTTGCATCCGGCCTTTCTCTCTTGCCATCATAATTTATTATTATGATTATATTTTACCAATTATTTGATTTGATGGCCGGAAACATTAGTTTTCATTAGAAAGTTTATTTTTTTGGATTTTAATGATGTTATATTAAAATTTGGGGTAAACTATGAAAATAAGATGAAGTACTAAAAAGATCAACCGTCCAACCGAAATTAAATTTTTTGGATTGCAACATAAATCAATTTCCATGGCTAAGAGCCTTAAAGACTGATTATCTGGATTTATGAAAACAGTAGGATTGCTTATCTCTATGTGTGATGCACAAATCTTGTCGGTGCTTGGGGCCATCACTAACAAGACTAAGCTCTGCTTCGAGCAATTATAACTTCTAAATCAAACATCTGATAGTAATTCCAATTTGGTGAAGTTAGGGGTGGTTCTGTCTTCTGATCTGGAATGATGGAACCATGGATTTCATTAGAAGTGTGCTCCATAGGAATCGCCAATACAATTATGGTCGGGCATGGTCGTTGGT
>JAYMTN010002637.1:0-10825 GCA_036897425.1 Erodium trifolium | reverse complement strand
TAATTCAGTTGGATTTCAGTTATTATTTAATAAATACAGCTTTTCGGATTTATTATCTATTATATATCAGTTTTCTTTATAAATTCTTAACTCACGTCTTGAGCCAGGCCAAGTCCGGATTTGGGGCGTGACATTGTAGGATATTTAAAGCCTTAACTCATAGAATGATGATAACTTCCTCGTTGTCTTTCTAAATCTCCGAAAAAAGTATTTGAACATTTTTTCTTGTATAAGATCAACTAGCCAGTTCCTTACGGTTAGATTATAAAAACTATAATTGGGTTTTTAACTTCCAGCTTAAGTTTTTATCGAGTTGATTCTCTTCTTATATGATATCAGAGTTGGTACGTCACGGACACGAGTTTAAATCTCACTCTCTACAAAAATATGGATTTTTTTCTATATTTATCTAATTGGCCTAATGGCCCAGACTTTATTTCTTTTATTAATTGACTCGTCTCTCCTTCTAAATATTTCACATTCAAACTTTTAAAAGAGTAAAGACGTGTGTTATAATATAAAACTATAATTTAACTTCATATATCAGCTTAAGCTTTTAGTTGAGTTGATTCTCTAATACTTAAGTTACAAAAAGCACAAAAAATTTAGAAAACTATTTGGATGAGTTCTTTTCAGGCATTTCGAAATATAAGATCAAAAAAAAAATCAGATTTCTAAATTCGAGATTCTACTAACTAATGGTAGAAAGAAAATGTTGGAACGAAGTTTCAATCATCCTTAATTCAAACTACCAAATATAATGCAGTTGAAGAGATAAGATTAATCATTTTAGTAATTTTACATTAGTATCATTGATAATAATGAAATAATAACATTAATCATTTTACAAAATAATAGAGATTTCCCCCTCAAAGGAACGCATTAGAGCATCTACATCGTGTGCGGTTCACGATTCACTAAATAGTGACTTGCGAACCCCGATTTGTGCGATGTGAAGCGCGGCTCGCTTAGTTCCGATTCACTATTTAGAAAACAGGAATCATAAACCGCGGTTCACAATCGTGAATCAGCAACATGCGATTCACGAGTCACGGGTGGCCAATGGGAAGCCGCCATGTGGCAAATAGCGTGGTAGAAAAGAGTCGCTGGCTTTGCCAATGTCTCTTCACCGATAGTTTTTTTATAATTAAAATCAATACTTTTAACATTAAAAAAATTATCATCTATAAATACCATTCAATCTCTTTCATCAATCCCCTAACAATTTCTCTTCATCTCAAAAAATTCTCTCTCAAATTCCACTTCCCACAAAGTTTCCATTCTGATCGTTTTTGTGTTCGAGCTATGGATGATTCAGAAGCCCAACCCCACGTTCATGAAATGGTGGTATGAATCCGACGAAGGGTAGAGTATGAACGAGAAAAAAATGGTAGTTTATTTTTTGGGCAGGCTACGAAGGGAGAGGTAGAAAATTGGAGAAAATCTCTAAGGACTTATGAGGAATCTTCGGGGAAAAAGGTGAACATTAATAAGTATTTAGTTTCTTTTAGTCCAAGTACGGATATGGAGGTAAGGGACATAGTCCAAAACATTTTGGGTATGAGAAGAGTAGAGGAAGTAGAGCAGTATCTTGGGATGTCGGTAGTTGTAGATCGGAGCAAATATCGAGCATTCAAGTATATAAAGGATAGAATGCAAATTTGTAAGGGGAGTTGGGACAAATTGTTATTAAGCAAGGCTGGGAAGGGAGTCTTGCCAAAAGCGGTAATTCAGGTGCTCCCCACTTACACAATGTGTGCACTTGCTACCACATTCCTTGCTAAAGGAAATTGAGGTGGTGATGAATAAATTTTGGTGGGATCATAATTCGACGGGAGGAAGAGGCATTCGATGGATAAAGTGGAGGGATTTGTGTGATAATAAGTTAAAAGGTGGTTTGAGTTTCAAACATTTGCAAGATTTAAATTTGGCTATGATCGGGAAACAAGGGTGGAGGCTCATGGAAAACTCGGGTAGCTTGGTGGCACATATTTTAAAAGCCAAATATTACCCTCTAGCGGACCATTTTACCGTCTCTTGGGTAACCGAAGCGAGTCCAATATGGAGGAGCTTGATGGTGGTGCAGGAAGGTATAAGGAGGAGGATAGAAATGGGAGAAAACACCGGGATCAGAATGCCTTGGGTGTTGTCGAGTACATGAGTGCTAGAGGAGGTACTTGAGAGAGTGAAGAACTGGACTGTCAGTAGACTCATGATACCGAACAAGAAAGAGTGGAACTGGGATTTAATAACACAGTTTTTTCAAGGTCGGCGAATTTAATTGCTCAAGTTTCTCTCTCAGATGGTCGCGAACTGGATGTTTGGTTCTAGAAAGGTTCGCGGATATGGGAGTATAGTGTCCGCGAAGTGTATCGATCGTTGCATGTGAACAATGAGATGTGGTGAGTAGAGGACATAGACCCTTTTTGGAAGGTTTTGTGGGCGTTAAATGTTCCTCCAAAGGTACAACATTTACTTTGGAGAGGCATTTTAGTTGTTGTCAACATTCTCGACATTAAGAAATCGTAGAGTGTAGGTTCAAGAGAGGTGTTTGTTTCCCGGGATAACGGAGATGGCGGAGCATGTATGGTTTCAATGTCTGGTTGCTAGGGAGGTGTGGAACAAGGTTCCTGGACTGCCAATAGGACAACATGCTTTGATTCGTGGATGGTTGAAAAAATGTTGGGCCTTAGGGTCAGATGAAGAGGCGGAGAATTTAGGGGTGATATGTTTGGAATTATGGAAGAACCGTAATTCCAAAGTTTGGAAAGATAAATCAGTCTTAATCGAGATTCTGACTAGCTCTATGAATGGGGTGGTGAGAGACTCAGGAAAAAGGATCGGGAAGACCCGAAGGGAGACAGACCCTGACGAGGTGGTGTAGGCCTAGGGCCGACTTCTTGAAGGTGAACACGGACGGTGCTTTGGAGGAGGTAGGGGATGGTGTGTCGTGATGACCAGGGAACAGTCAAGAAACTGAGGTGTGTTGTATGGATCACTGATACGGTACCAAAACCCCTTCCGAGATTACTTGCAATTGATACTGGGTAATGGAATTCTCTTTTATCTTAAATCTTAAAAAGAAAATAGAGGAAAAAACTCCTATATTAATCGAGTCAAAGAAACGTTTATGGGAAAAGGTGGATAACAACTAAACAGCATGGCTGTGACCAAAGCAAGAGTGACAGTCAAGCAGGAACCAGCCGTTTTAATGTAAAAGCCCCGAAAAAGGGCCCACCATCAACACCCAACTTATTCCACAAGGAAATGGAAAATGGCCCTTGCTTCTTCTAGAAAGTACCAAAAAAGTCCAAAGCGACTGTCGTTTTCCAATATGTGCACACAACCAGCTGTGAACCCTCTTCCCACGCACGCCGTTTTAGTCCACCCCCCCCCCCATTTATTAATTACTTGCTAATCTCATGTTTAACACTTTTGTACCATGAAAGCTATCTCTTTTACCCCTAAAATGGGTGTTTTTTATGTTTTAAAAATATGAAATAATCTTTAATAAACTTTCTCACCGTGTTGTATAAGATTATTATTCACATGGAAACAACATATTTCTTTTAATATTACTTAATTAAATAGTAATCACAGTTGAATCTTGGAAGGCTTATTCCCATCCTCCATAGTTGTTTACTTCTTTCTTATTATAACTGTCCTGTGAGAGCAGAGCAAAGCCAGTATTAGCCAACCTTTTTCTCTCCCTCTCATTCTTTCTGGAGTCTTCTTCTCGGTCACCGATCTCTAGCAAACCCGCCACAGGATCATTCTCTCTGAACCATCTTCAACCCCCCAAAATCCATGGCTAGGGGAACCTGTTCCTCCATTTTCATCACCATTTTGCTCGCCTTCCTGCTAGCTTCTTCCACCTTCTCCGGCACAGGTTACCTCTTACGTTTCTTCTCTAAAGTTTGATTTTTTGGGTTGTGGGTCAATGAGGGCTGTGAAGGGGTGCTCTTCTTTTTTTTCCTTATCGTTTTTTGCATAAATGAGGAAATGGGTTTTCCCCTATTTGTCTTAAATCGAAGCATTTACTTTCCTTTGGTGAATTTCGATGCTTGTGTTTATGGGTTCTTATGGAAACCAGAAGTTTAAGCTTAGACTTTCTTATCTTTGTTGCGTGCTAATCTGTTACTATACTTATTGCCTCACCTTATTCAGAAAAGTATATGTGTTGTATGTTTTGACTGCCTCACAGCAATTTTTGGGGTGTGATTGTGTGAGGTGTTCTTTAAAAGTTGGTGTTCATGTTTCTTGGAATGTTGATAGGCAAAATAAGGAAATGGGGTTTCTTCATTACTTACCGATCTTTCAGTGTTTACTTTATTTTGCCCTGGTTTGATGTTCTTGTTGATGGGCTTGTGATGAAACCAGATTTTTTTTCCCTTTTCTTGAATGCCTTTTGACTTGGGGATCTACAATTAAGATGATGCGTGTAAAATGAATGTATTGCTAAATAGGCATTTTCAGTTTCATTTGTCTTTCCTTAAAGTTCCAGGATTTGAACAGTGAATTACAGCCTTGAGGTTATTAATTTTCCTAAAGCTTCTTTATAAAGTCTTGAACTATATTATGATGGAATATAGTAAGGATATGTTGCATGTATTATTCCTTCATTACTCAGAAATAATTTGAGCTTTCATTTCTTTTATGGGACATATATTTTACTTGTCTCATACATACTTCTCCGTGGCCCCATATTTATGAAAAATATAAGATTCTGATCTCATGAATTGTGGTTTCTAGTTTAATTCCTTTGCTAACAGAACTATATTATTTATGAAATCGAGTGCTGTTTCATTTGTTTGGTGCTTTCACTCTGTTATTAGTTTTGTAATGCATTTCCTTTGTTCACATTTTCCATTTTTTAACAATTTTCAGAAGCATATGATCCACTTGATCCTACTGGAAATATCACAATCAAATGGGATATTATTAACTGGACTCCTGATGGCTATGTTGTAAGTATAGCTTCTATCGTCAAGTTGTGCTCTCTCTCCCTCTCTCACACACACAGACACTCACTCACTTAAAATGAGCATGTGATTGTTTATTGAGATGGCTATTTCCATCTTAGCTTTATCAGTCTGATTTACCTTGAACTATGCCTTGTTAAGGTTCTAGTGAACCACATTGAGTCCACAAGAAAATGTCTAATTAGCATCTTATGGAAAGTTCAGGCTGTGGTCTCTATGTTCAACTTCCAACAATATCGCCACATACAAACCCCCGGTTGGTCATTGGGATGGACTTGGGCCAAGAAGGAGGTGATATGGAGTATGTTGGGAGGCCAAGCCACAGAGCAAGGGGATTGCTCAAAATTCAAAGGAAACATCCCACATTGCTGTAAGAGAAACCCAACAGTTGTTGATCTGTTGCCCGGAACTCCTTACAACCAGCAGATAGGAAATTGCTGCAGAGGTGGAGTACTGGGCTCATTTGCACAAGACCCAACCAATGCTGTGAGCTCATTCCAGCTCAGTGTTGGTGCAGCAGGAACCACCAACAAAACAGTTAAGGTGCCTAAAAACTTCACCCTCAAAGCCCCTGGACCTGGCTACACTTGTGGACCAGCAAAAATTGTAAGACCGAGTAGATATCTTACACCAGATGGAAGGAGAGTCACACAGGCTTTAAGTAAGTTAATTACTTTGTATCATCCTTGAGGTGCTTCTATTTAGGTTCATTTCTGTTTGAAGCACTAACCAGCTCCATGATTCATTTATTTATGTATAAAACAGTCTTTTTTTCATAAAGATTTGTGTCTCTCATGGTGTAAGTTCTTGGCACTAGCAGTAAAAATAGGATCTTGACCTTATCTTTCATTGTTGGCAGTGACATGGAACGTTACATGCACATATTCACAATTCTTGGCTCAGAAAACTCCTACGTGCTGTGTGTCACTCTCATCCTTCTATAATGATACGATAGTATCTTGCCCTAAGTGTTCTTGTGGATGCCAGAATAGCAACAGCAATCAGTCAGGAAGTTGTGTTAAGTAAGTTCTCTCAGCCAAAAAAGAAAAATTACATTTTCTTCTATTGGTATGCCTGTTGCTAAATCTGTTTTGGTGTGTTATTTACAGCCAAAACACCCCACATCTAGCTTCTGTGGTTTCAGGTCTTGTGGGGAAGAACAGCCATGCACCTGTAGTCCAATGTACAGACCACATGTGTCCAATCAGAGTTCACTGGCATATTAAGCTCAACTACAAGGAGTATTGGCGGGCTAAGGTCACAATCACAAATTTCAATTATAATATGAACTACACACAGTGGAACCTTGTTGTCCAACATCCCAACTTTGACAACCTTACACGCATTTTCAGCTTCAACTACAAGTCAATCAATCCTTATGGCCCTATAAGTAAGTAATCTTCCTTCTGTCCCCAAAGTAACATTTGAATTGGATATATAACATATGTGTGCTGTCTTTAGATGTATAATGTGAAGTAACATTCTCTTGCTGTTTTGTTTCACTCATTCAACAGATGATACTGCTATGCTATATGGAGTGAAATTCTACAATGACTTGCTCATGCAAGCTGGTCCTTCTGGTAATGTACAGTCAGAACTCCTTTTCCAAAAGGATCAGTCAACATTTACCTTTGACAAGGGGTGGGCGTTCCCTCGAAGGATCTATTTCAATGGTGATAACTGTGTCATGCCACCCCCTGAAGCCTATCCATGGTTGCCAAATGCTAGTTCTGCTCTTGCCATCCCTCACCTTTCTCTGGCCATGACTTTCTTCACAGTATTGGTACTGTTGTCTGGGCGATCTTGAATTCCTCAGCAAGGCTGGTCTGTAAAGTATGGAGGTTCATTTTTTTGACGAGATTGTTTCAACCCCAGATTTCATCACAAGCTAAGGTGCACAGGTTCTTTCCCAAATTGTGTATTTGCCTTACGTACTGGAGTGTGAATTGTTCGTATCATCTGATTACAAATCATTCATGCATTGTATGTTTAGTTCTGATGTAATCATTGTAATTGTGGAGAAACCAGATATCAATATTAAAGTGAGCTATATGATGTTTTTTCTGATCCAAATGTGTACAAGCAATGAGTTTGTCTTAGCACTGGCAATTGTTACAAATAGTTCTCTCATGGCTCTTTGGATTTATAGCTCTCTTCTGGTTCTCCAAAGAATGTTGAGGTTTGTGTGCCTGTTTTTTCAATACCAAACATTTTTTTACAGTCCCTTTCACACTTTTACATACTCTAGCCAAAAATAGTGTTACCAGAACATAGCAACCAATAGGAAAAGGATTAAAGAAATGAGGTTTGAAGAGGAGAGCAGGTTCCTAGGGGAAGAATTGGGAAGGTATGGGTATGAGTCTGGTGGAGGAAGCATGCACTCGTCGCCATTAAAGTAGACCTTTCTTGGGAAAGCCCATCCCTGCTTAAAGGTGAAGGTCTCTGCATCCTTCTCAAGAAGAACCTCAGACTGGACATTTCCGGACGGTCCTGCTTCCATCAGCAGATCATTGTAAAACTTGGTACCATAAAACATTCCTGTGTCATCTGCATACATTACAAACCAACAACATAAGTATTAGAATTTTAGAATAGAATCTCATGAAGCATGCAGAGAGGTGTGTTGAATGAACGCGCTTACTAATGGACTGATAGGGAACTAGAGGCTTGTAATTGAAGCTGAAGACTTGAGTGACATTATTGAGATTAGGATGCTGAGCAACGAGCGTCCAGAGAGAGTAGTTCATCCTGTAGTTGAAGTTTGTGACTGAGATCTTGACTCGCCAGTAGTCCTTGTAGTTAAGCTTGACATGCCAGTGCACTCTTATGGGGCACATGTGCTTTGTGCATTGCAGTAGAGCTGAATTGTCCTTCTTGGGCGTGTTCACTCCCGCCATGCTCAAGATCTTCGAATCACTCCTGTGAGAACACTCGCAATTAGTCAGAACACATATCTATTTACACACTTGTGCAGTATCATTATCTGATAGACATAGTAAGAGTAGCTTACTGAACACAAGTAGAATTGTTCTGGCATCCACAGGCACAAGTTGGACAAGGAGTGATGGTCTCGTTGTAGAAAGACGACAGAGATACACAACATTTGGGGTTCCTGCTTGCCAGGAGCTGCGAATAAGTGCACGTCACATTCCACGTCACTGAACAACAGCAACAATGCCCAGGTCACAAATCATATTAACCAATAGTCGGAGACTCAATCATAGTTATATTCTAACAGATATACATACTGAGGGCCTGAGTCTTGCGCCTGAGATCAGGACTGAGGAAGGTGGTGGAAGGCACAATCTTGGCAGGGCTGCAGGTGTATCCAGGCCCCGGGCCCATCAAAGTGAAGTTCTTTGGGAGCTGCACAGTCTTGTTGGAGGTGCCGGCCTGGCCAACGCTCACCTGGAAAGCCGACACAGCCTGCTGAGGATCCTGGCCCCATGAGCCCACAACCCCTCCCTTGCAGCAATTAGCTATCTGCTGATTGTAAGGGACACCAGGGAGCAAGTCCACCACTGTGGGGGTTTTCTTGCAGCAATGAGGGACATTCCCTTTGAACTTGGAGCAGTCCCCTTGCTCAGTGGTTTGTGCCCCCACCATTGACCATATCACTTCCTTCTTAGCCCATGACCATCCCAAGGTCCACCCTGGGCTCATTATGTGCCTGTACATTTGGAAATTATTCATCGTCACACTTGCCTGCAACAACATCATTAACAAAATGAACATCAGTAACGTTTTTGGTACCTTAATTAATGTCAGAAACTGAGACATACCACATAACCATCTGGGGTCCAAGACAAGATATCCCATTTGAGCGTTATGTTCCCGGTTGGATCCAAGGGATCGAAAGCAGCTACAAACACAAATCATGAACATGTGTGGAACAATTCAGTTAAGGCTAATGAGTACCTGAACATATGGGATATAGTAGAATGAATTGGAAACTTACCTGCACAAGAAAAGAAAGCGAGGAACCCGAAAGCTGCTATGGCAAACCTCATCTCTGCAACACAATGATGATATGAGGAAGATGAGGAACTTAGCATAGAAGATGCAATTAAGAGGTTTAAGATATATGCAAGACAAATCGATGGCTCACCAACTGGTTGTTGTTGGTAACGACTTAATACTAATATTTTTTTGATGCAGCTTTCCATAATACAAATTTTCCTGTATGTTGAAGCAAGGACTTGCTGAGATTTGGCATTGCAGGATATTTTAGAATCTCTAGTTGTATGAGAATTACATCTTAACAGTCATGACCTGTTGATGTAGAAGGGGGTAGGTGTACAAGGGCAAATTTGTCAATCTACATAATCAGCCAAAGACTTGTTTGTAAATTTTGAGTTTCTTTCTTTTCATTTAGAAGTTATAACCTTTTTTACTGGTTAGTCATCTACACAAGATAGTTTAACTTTTGCAACCTGCTGTGGGGGGTGTAATTTGTTGTTACAGTGCGATCATGTGATAAAAAAAATGTCATGAACGTATCAACATTCAAATTCAATATTTTTCGTTTATATAATGTTAGGTCATACACTAAGATTTTACATTTGACTTTACAATCTTTTGATGTAGATGGAGAATAGAAGCTTGAATCTTGTTTTGCATAAGGACATTTTGATGACATACATTTGGTGGATTAAGAAAATATTTGCCTGCTTAGCTCAAGTTTCGCAAACGTTAGGTGCAGAAATACAAGTTGCATGTCCAAATCATGCTAATAGAGACATGCCAACATGCTTCGACCGTTGACGTTTCTTTGGTCTTGGAGTTCATTGAACTACACATATACCAATTACTGCCTTAAAACACTCTACTATAATTTTCTCAATTGTGTCTGGAAGATTTGGCGTCCCCTGGCCTATGGTTTTGTTTTTTTGTTGGTTGTGGGCTAGTAAGGGAGGCTTCATGGGAGAAGAGAAACAAGGATTCACATTGTACTCGGTATTATTCCTACAATATAGGGATATGCTTCGTTGTTACTCGTTGATGATGATTTTTATAGAAGGAAGGCGAGGGGACGCCAAGTCTCTTAACAAAAAACTCTGACCGCCGTTTAAGACTATTTGTAAAGAGTCATATAGGCGAACAAAAGTTAAACTACAAAACTGACGAGGACTGCTCAAGGTGGTGCCTGAACGCTGCTTGCTCCTATGGGAATGACTCTTTTCGTCGTGTGAAGTGCGACCGAACCTGAAATCTTTAGTAACACTGAAACTTAAACTAAAAGCTGAAAAGAACCTCTCAAGGGGATGCCTAAACGCTGCTTGATCCCATGAAGATGACTCTTTTAGCTTGAGGAGTGCGACCGAACCTGAATTCATCAGTAGTAACGAGAGGATATATGCATCGATAGAGGCCAAGGAGGTTGGTGCTTCGATGGAAGAATCATTGGGGTGGGGGTGGAAGCGGCGGGGCAGACGTGGGTCCAGAGAGGTCCTCCTTGAAGACCCCAAGATTGCTCGACTCTAGGCTCAAACCAAATTTGGTTTGGTTGGTTGCTTATTCACTTTACAGGAGTGTGACTAAAAATTCACTGAAGGAGTCATGAATAAAGTCTGGAATCATGAGGGCCTGGTGATTACGGACTTGGGATTTTACTTCACATCCCAAGAAGAAAAGGACCGTATTCGTCGCTCAGAATCGTGGTCTATAAATAACATATCAGTTATTCTCAAAGACCTCATACCAGGGGTGAACCCGACTACATTCCAGTTCTCAAGACTCCAATTGTGAGCAGTGATATCAGATATTACATGTGATAGTCTGACTCAAACAACGAGATGGAGGATAGGCGAAGCACTTGGGGTTGTGTGGATGTCCGAATGAAC
>JAYMTN010002636.1:0-10830 GCA_036897425.1 Erodium trifolium | reverse complement strand
TTGTTCTTGTTCTTGTTCTCATCATCAACAACAACAACACCATGCAAGTAAGGCTTCGGACCAGGCTTCATTCCCCTCAAAAACATCTCTCCATCTCCATATGCTACCTCTACATATCACTGTGACCACCAATTCGATCTTCATGAGGTTGAGAGGAATGTTGTTTGGCTCGAGATCATATATTATATATCTCCACCTACTATCTCTGTATATATTTATATATTAATCACTACATTTTCTGGGTTTTGTTTGGAAATTCATCTCAAGAGATTGTGTCGTGTGTGAGTGTAGAACCCTATCTTATATGTATATATGATTCTCGGACCAGGCTTCATTCCCCCCAACCAATTCATCACCCTTGTGGGTTCATCTTCATCAGTAAGTACTTCATCTTCTTCACTTATTCAATCATCTTAATTTACGTCTTTAATTGTGTTTGCTTGTCTCCTCCTGGTTCACTTTAGTTCACATATTTACAGTTTGCTACATTTAATGTGTTCCCAGGTTTCCAGATCACCAGCTATACCTTTAATATTAGCTTAAAGGTCGTTGCTAATCTTCAAAAGAATATTGGATAAGCTATCTCTCTCACCCATTTCTCTATCACCTTTCTTCTGCATCTTTTTTTTCCTCAAAGTGAAACCCATATCAATCTAATGTTCATTCTCATATATATGATTGCTTTCAACTCACCAGAGCAAAAGCCCTAGCTACCTAACTAGCCTTCCACTTGCCAATATAGTGTTCATCTACATCTAGGGTTTCATACAAACATCCCTACACCTCAACCTCACCTATCTCATTAATTCTCTGTCCCATTTAACATTCAGCTTCCTTCTATCATTTACCATCAACTACATAATTTATCCATTTACTTGCTAATTCTCTGCCTAAAGATGAAGCACATGTATTCATCTAGTACTAAAAATTGTTTATATTATTGTACACATTGATTCATTTCTTCCTCTTCTTACATTTATTTTATTTTAGTTTAGAGTTGAATTAAACTCTTTCATGTAATAGAAATCTGTCAAGAAAGGATAGATGATGTATGTGTCCATTTACTGAAATGAAAATATATATACACAATACATATTGAAAAGATATTAATGCTGCTTTTGTTTCTTAGTGACTGATGTGCCGAAATGAAGTATTAATATAAACGTGTGGTGAAGCTGCTCAGACATCAGAAAGAGTATGTTTGAATTAATTATAATAAAAATAATTTCTACACAATTAAGCAAAAATGCAACCACAAATTAGACCATATAGTGGAGCCAAGGTCATCGTCAGCATGATATCATACAGTAGCAAATTAAAACAAATAGAGAGAGGTTAAGAAGTAATAATGATAGCAATGATGATAGAAAGTATTGAAGAGGCTTTTTAGGTTGTTGAAAAAACAGTTTCTATTCCGAGGAAAGCTCAGCTTCCTTGATCAGCATATCATTACATGCAATGCAAGCTCTCTATCAGATCAGAGATATGGAGTGATCATTACACAAATCTAGCTCACCTACGTTTCATACTCGAGAGAAAGATTTGTAATAATATAATAATACACCGTGTGTGTATGTACAGAAATGTATTTACAGATACCAAGATTCAATAGTAAATGAGGACTTAATTCTGGTGGCTTTCTATACATCCTCGGGAAATGAAACCCACATTTTCCTACATATATACAGAGACACAGAGTGACCATAGATTCAGCTGAGCTGAGCAGAGGCGGTGTTGTTGTGTGTGTTTCGTTGATGACAAACAAACTTGCTTTCTTATCCAGTAAGTCACAGCCAAATCAATAACCAAAACAAGGAAGCCACTGTTTTCTACCTTTTTCTCTGCTCAATTCAATTTAAATACCAATGTATTAATTCTAGTTCATCTGAGGGTGTTTAAGGACGACTATCCGGTCCGACCCTTATCTATTTCAATCCCTATGTGAAAAGTTGAGACCAGTTACCTGATCTGTAAATTGGGTCGGATAGTAGAATCTAGGTATTTTCAATCCGATCCATAATCCACAAATGTGTCGTATGCGTGTCTCAGACCAAACGAATTCTCGGACGGATCGCTAGTATTTTGAACACTCCTAAGCTCACCAGCACTAGAGATAGAAATCAATCTAAAATTATTCAATTCTTGTCAATAAGCATGCCTTAACCAGCATATATACGGTGTTATATAGTTATCTCATTAAGCATTATGGTAGAAAACAATTCAATACTAGGAATGGAGGGATTGCAGAGAAGTTACTAGGTAAGTGTCAGGAGAAATAGATTACTTAGCCATTGATTTATCTTTGAATAATTGCAAAATAAATATTCGAGGTATTCACTATTTGTAAGTTATATTCTTTGAAAATTATAAAAAAAGTGTCTTGAATTTATCTCTTTGTTGTAATTGTGTAAATTTATTTGAAAATGACAATTTTATCCTTGAAGTTTTTAAATTTAAAAGTAACATGGAAAAAACAAAACAAAAAATAATAGAATTTTCACCTCAATTAATTTTCTTCTTCTTTGAGCGTATAGAGAGGAAGAAAATTCTAAATTTTTTGTTTTGTTTTTTACTTGTTATTTTATAAAGGATGAAATAGTCATTTTAAAATAAATTGACACAAACTGCAATACAAAAAGATAAGTTCATAATATTGTTTATAATAATCTAATTCAATTTACAAAGAAAAATGAATACCTGAAAGTAGTCTTTTTACAATTGTCCCTTGATCTTTCGATGGCAGTAGACATGTATAGGAGCTTATCAGTCAATGTTGGTGACAAGCAAGAGAGGAAAAAAGGATGTAACTTGAGTAGCAAGTAATTAGTAGATAATGTATCATAGGTACAGATATATGATCTTGAATTGAATAATTAAAGAGATATATAGCAATGGGTCCACTTTCTATAATGCATTTTTTGTATCCATTCTATTCCTATCCTACCAACTACTTTATCATTTCTGTTTACTGCTAGTTTCTGATTTTGTCTAATGTTCAAAACACCACACCCACACACCCCATTCCTATACCCCACTCCTCTATTCCATATACACAAACAAATCAATGGTCTCAAAACCAATAATGTTCTTCAAATATATGATCCTCTCTCCCATGACACATTTTCTTTGTGCTCATACATTTTTAAAACCTATCATGGTGCACTAGGGATTTATTTTATTTTATTTTTGAAGGAAAAGCCAAATTGATTAAGAAGAAATATCAAACCTTACAATACAAGCGATAGAGGAGGGAACAAGAGACCCCCACTCTTGAGACAACGAGCTATGAAAAGCTAACTGAACTAGGCTATGGGCTACCTCATTACAACACATTTAAAATGGTTGTCAATACACAAGTATTATATTATTATAGACATTCTATTTCCTAACTTCAATTTGTAACCTCTAATAAGAATATCACCAATGCATTTCTACAGTGAAATATTCAAATATATATAGACAACAGTAATAATGTCCATGTGGTTGTGGGGTACTTGTCTTCAGCTTCAGGTCAACTCATGTTTTTTTGTCATTTAATTTGACAGTTCATGTATATTGTAAGAGCTATAGTTTACTGAACATGTCCTTTGTCCACAGTGCACCTTGGTGCTTTCCTATTTTAGTTTTATGTTTGTTGAAGTAGGAAAAAGTTGATAAATTATTCTACACTATATATGAAACAAATTATGCATAAGAAATAAGGTACGAATTAGAAAAACAAGGACTGGGAAAGACATTCTAATAAGTTTAAATTAATTCTTGTATCTAAAACTTTAAGTGGATGGTTCAGATCTATTATTACCTGGTTCATCATCATAATAATCCACCATCTTCAATGCTCTGAGACTGGCTGCCCTTACTCTTGATGTTGAGTGTTCACTAATTACTACACTTGTTAGCTTTAAAATAAGCCTGCAAAATGGAAAACATATGACAAGATTTTCATAGGTACCCATAAAAATAAATCATTGACTAGATGTTTCCTTTTTCCACAAAAAAAATGATCCAGCAACCTGCAACAGATTATTGAACTAGAAACCAAAGGAAATGAATGGTCTCACTGTCACATGAGAAAATTGAACCCAAAGTATCATTAATTCATGTAGCATGATTTTACAATCTATCCTATACGATATACCTGTGAATCGTGTAGAATTATCTCTTGTATTTTATACAAATTTTCCTACATCCATGGAACTGGTAGAGAAATACAGAACACTCATACTCTTACAACCTTTTTCCTATATCCATGGATCTCAAGAAATAAGTCTATAAGTCTCTTCTCTGTTCTCCTATAACTTTGTATAGAAAAGCAACTGCAAAAGGCAAAGCCGTGTATAGAATCATGTTAATTGACTGATCCCAATTAGGGTGAGGTTAAAAACAGAGCAGAATCCTGTTAACTGGATTAATGGTTAGAAATGAAGTGATTAGTGCTGGCCTGGAACCGGAATCAGGAGAGATGAAGGGCCATCTGCTGAAGTAGGACTTTCTTCTGGGATGCATTGATGATTCCCTTGCACTCGGCATCCACCAAAACATCTGACATGATTGCAGCTGCATGCCCAATTGGCTCCTCTGATGCCCTCCTCAACATGAAGACCTGAGATTACCGGTCAATGAACCAAAAAATTATTTACTTTGCAGCAATTTGGAACATGGGGGAAATAAATTACATATTATGGGTTTTTCACACAATTTAAGCACCAATTCATCTCCAAAACTCTACCCCAAAATTTTCCAATAGAGAACAGCTACAATTTACAAAACAATCTAATGCATGACAACAAATACATAATTAAATGCTAAGTAGCATGAAGGAGTTCATGCTGATGCAAGTGCCCAAGATCATAATCCAATTCAGTTGGCATATCACAAAAGTATACATAGGATGTAAGCAATAATCAAGCACAATTCTACAGGATATGGTATATTCATCTGTAGAAGTATTAAACCCCAGTCACATCTTTTATGTAACAACAAACAAGTGTTGGTGGACATATTATCATGACAGGTGCATACATTAGAATTCAGATGCATGAGAATTCATATGAGACCATATATACCTGCCCACGATGTGTTATTTCTATGCAACCAGGTTGCTGAATAAATGGCTCTCCATCTATTTGAACCGGAAAAGGACTGGATGCGTGTATTTTAATGACTTTCCCTTGAGCTAGCCTCCTGGCATGAGAAAGTCCAACCTATATGGCAGAATAAGCACTTTGTTAAATAAATAAATTTATATGTATGTGGTGATAAATAGGTAAGCAACCGAGGAATGGAATACCCATACTAGAATGGGTAGGGTATGGAGGCAGGAGATAACTAGATGGGTGATAGGTAGGATACGGGTGAGGTTGATTAGGATATGGATAAGGGTATGGTAAAACCCTTCCCCGAACCATTGCAATCCCTAGCAATCAAGAGCTTTGCCACTTGAAACAAATGCACCTAATTTCTATCATCCACAACGGTTGATAGCAATTATTTTACGATATTACAATTGGTTAATTACTGAAGGTCTTCTGATGTAATTAATCCTAGATTATCATTCCAACCACTCCAGACCAGAACTAAAAAAGCAACTAAGCACTTTGTTATGCATCATTTTTTAATGTTGATTTATCCTTATTAATCAACCCATTGTTATTTATCAGCCAAAAAAGCAATGTATTAAAATAATGAGAGATCCGAAGAGGGAGCAACAAACTCTATGTCACGAATCATTAAGAGAGAGAAAAGAGAGTACTGCCACAAACTATCTCATACCTGAAGTTTCCCGAGATGCCATGCTCCACAGATGCATACAACTTCAAGTATTTTATCATGCATGGACTGGAGAATAAACTCGTCATCATGCTCATAGTCATTTTGCCAAAGATCAACTCCACCCATGTAGCTACCAATGTTAAGCACAATTAAACCCTCAGAACCCTGAGGATAAACAAGATCAGAGAGGGAGCAGATATTAATGAGTGCGTGAATGGACAAAGAGCATAATCTGCGGTACCTTTGGTATCTCAATGTATTTCCCATCTACTTCAAGCCAGACTTGCCATGGCAAGTCAGCACAAGTTCTGTCCATTATATCTTTGGCCCCTTCTTTGGCATATCGCAACTTATTCACAAACTGTAAATGAAATGCCAAGACCACGTAAATAAATAAGAAGAGTTTCAAGATGTCAAAAAACAAAAATCAATGTCATCTTGCATTGAGACTACACAAACACAGACTTTCATCAGTATTGTGTATCACCACTCTAGTCATGGTCCGCCCTAGATATAGAAGGCTTTTGACGTAAAATCATCAACCAATTATATTGTTTCAAACTCTAAACTTTTATCCAAAGAAAGACAAAAAAACCATGAACAAAGCCCAATCCAATGGAGGCATCTATGATATTTATTTTGGACAGGATTTCAAATAAAATAGCTATTGGAAAATGGTGCTGATAACAGCACATGGATTTGAATGAGTTTGGATAATAATGAAAAATATAAATAAGAAACAACTACTAATTGCTTACAAAGAAAAAAGTACAACTCATAGAAAGAAATAGAACTACCTGACTAGAGAACTTCTGAGGATTTTCTTCTCGTGTCACGTGAAATTCGTAGGCAACCTTCGCATCACATCCAATACCTATAACAGGAAAATTAGAAGATAAAAAAAAAACAATACCAAGAACCAATAACTAATAACTAATAACTAATAACTAATAGAGGTAACTTTAGAAAGATACCTAAATAGTTCATCATGAACTTAGATTGCTTTTTATCTTGATTGTCATCTGAGTTTTCTTCTTCTATATTTACTTCCCATCTGTCTAGCATTGTAACTGCTGCATGATTAATGTCTAGCAAACGTGTGCTTAAGTCACCTCGCCGATCAACCTTTTTGAAACCTCGTCCCCATTGCAGCACCCTTGATAAATCATTTCCAGTGCCTAGGGGAAGAATAGCAACAGGTGGCGGAGATTCAAAATCATGTCTCTCAATTGCATCAAGAACCCATGCAACAGTTCCATCTCCTCCACATACTAAAACCCTAAAATATGGTACATTACTAAACATCTCCAAGCCAGCATCAGGACCCTGGGAGGAGCTCAGTTCAACAACCTGCAGAGGGAAATAGTTAAACTCAGCCATATACCACTACAAGGTATAGTACAAGAAGATAAACAAATTCTATATTGATTTCTGCTCCTTCCAAATAGATAACTTGATTTTAAAAGGTCACTACCAAACATATAATAAGTATATGAAGCACGTAGGTATAGATCCATCAAATCTACAACGGTCATTAAGAAACATTTCCACTTCAGTCCCTATGATGCAAAAGGGTTTGGGAGAATGATGTAATAGAAGAGTGAAAGAGGAGACCTCATAAACCATTAAAAAAATCTTTCTCCATAAACTCATAGCAAGCTAGCAATGTTTTCAAATGGTCGCATAGTTAAACACAAAGTTCAGTAAATAAATTCAAACAGAGCTTTTTCATGACTAAAGATGTGAGCATGCTTGGAGTCGTCACGTAAAAAGAATAAAACAATTGAAACAAAAGCAATATTTGGGAATATTTACAGCTTAGTACCAAAGGAAGTAGTTTTCAAAGGACACCATCTCATAGAAGATGTTAAGTTCAGATATTCACCTGAACAGGATTCAATAGCATGTTCAGTCTCCTTTGAAGAGAAGGCCCATATCGGCCTCCACTCTTGGCATTGATGAAGACAAGAAGAGGTCTTGCATCTTGTGGTAAATCCACCAGTTTATATTTTTTGACTTCAGTGTTATTGGCAGTTCCAAACTTTTTCTGTGTTGCGCTTACATCTGGTACTTTGCCATCCTTCTTTTGAAGTTCGTCATTGTTCTTTGCACTACTGAATTTATTCAACCCAAAAAGGCCATTTAAGAAGTATTCCAAAGCAGTGGAATCCTGTAAATTCTCGTTAACAGTGTGACCATTTTTGCTTCGCTGGCGCCTTCTTCTAGTTTGCTCCCCCACAGAAGAGTCCATAATTTCTTCCTTGGCAGAACTTAGAATTCCATCCTTAATTGTATAGTCATCAATTTTTTTCACACATAGGGGAGAAAGGATTACTCTTCTTAGAGAACCCAAATCACAAACATCACCAGATTCTTTTGACATTTTGGGATGACATTTTACATGTATACGGTGCTGACACCATAAGCAATGCCATGTAGGAGAAGCATCAAGAAATGGAACACCACATGGCTCATCGCAGTAAAAACAGAAGGAAGACATCTCAGTATTATCATCCATGTTAACCCATCTTTCTGACCAATGGTGCTGCACATGACTAAAACCAGCTTGTGCAACACATTTGCAATCTTTGGGTGCGTACTGAGAACAACAGAAATGAGCTGCCACAGCACAAACAGCACAGCGATGGACAGGAGTATGTAGTGTTGTTTTTGTAGCTGAGGTTTGAGGGGATACCAGGGAATTCAAGCACACACAGCAAGTTGATGGCTGCTCACTGTAAGCAAAATCTTCCACCCATGTGTGATGAGACATAGGAACTTTAAGTTTCCTCCATACTTCCTTCTTTGCTAATGCAGCAGCTTTAACCCAATTCAGAGATGCCCTTCTCTGCCATTTAAGAAATGCATACATCACAGCCACAAGCCCAAATGATCCAGTGAGCAACCACCCAATAACAGATGGACTGTAACCAGAGCCAGTTAGGAATCTTATAAGTGAAAACTGTAAATCCCCCATTGCGATTCTATTCTATCAACTGAAATTTAGTTCAAGCCCCAAACTTGACGCTCCAGCACCACCCTCAGTAAGTACTTAAACCTGATTACAAAAGAAAATGCCATTAATGAGAAATAAAATGTCCACATAGTAAAAGAGTTAACAACATATATAAGGCGTCAACACAAACCGTATCAAGTGTGTGTAAGAGGAGGACAAAAGGCTACGAAACCCGGCAGCTAAAAGTAGCATAGGCAGCTAGTAACAGAATTAAAACTAGGGAAAATATTCAGACATGGACTGGGCTTCTAGCCCTTAGTGCCTATTTCCCGAGTCTTGCCTTAACCATCGGAATTTTCCCTTGTAGTATCACGGAAGGAATCAGAGAGATACGGGAAATACATCATTGTTGCAGCATGTTGCTAATAGACATGCATATTTCATTTTCTCCCCGCATGTCCACAAGATATCTGGCAACACCAAATGAGTTAATATCAGAATGAAATCACAAAAGGAACACTTTCCAGTCAAGTTATTACTCTATCCTTGTTAAGAATGAGTACACTCAAAAGATCTTACACGGGTAACAGTATAATTTAAACTTTATGTGGGTACCAGCCACATACGGACCAGCGTGATTACAACTCCTATAGTACACACACCATTCTCAAATATAGAAAGGAAGGTTTATGATCATTTGAAGCCCAACATGAGCTTTAATTAGGCATCTGATATAACGACATGTTCCCCGATTGTTTTCCTTTGTCCTGCCAAAATTCTACTAGAAAACAGAAATGTGTATATCATCACCATGATTGAGCAATATAGCTCCCAATATCTTCTCAACTTATGATGTTATTTGGCCGATTCAAATATGTAATCTTTGTCAGAAGATCATACCATGCTCATAAATTTATATTGGCAAAAAAGTATCAGAACTTTTACTATTAAAAGCACAGGTACACCAAAACAAAATTCTTATGTACATACAAAAATTCTACTGGAGCATGGAAATTTGTATTTCATTGGCATAATCGAGCAATATGGCTCCCAATTTCTAGTCAACTAATAACACGATAAATAGCCAACTCAAATATGTGTACCAGAGGATTTGAGCATCATACTAAGCTCATAAATTGTCATGATAACGAAATCAAAACCTCCAAAACGCAATGCTTGGTGAATTTTGTAAAAACAACAACTAACAGAATCAACCTGGCCTCAGATTTGAATGAATTTAGAGACAAACACAAGAATTAAAGCGATCACCAACAGAATCCAAAACAAAACATGCATTGCGAATAAAGCGAACAAGAACAAAAAAGTGTGGATTGAAATTGAATCGGAGGGAGAAGAAACTGACCTGAGGAGACGAAGAAGAGATCGGGAGAGGGAAGGAACATGCGAGAGAGAATGGCGGGGAAGCGGCCGGAGAGGGATCGGAGGTTGTGGATGACGGAAATTGGAGGCATTTTTATTTATATATAAGAGCGAGGAATTGGGGATTGAGATTTTATTTTTAAGAGTGCCCTGTGCTGTGCTGTGCCGGGGACTTGGAAAAAAAGGGCGGGACGCAGCAAACACGCCTTACATTTTGGAATGGACCGTCGGCGTTGCCATTGAGCGACATGTCGTCCACCTGTCCCCCTCTCTCTTCCTCTATTTACCTTTTTGCCCATCTACCGTGTTGCGTCCTTGTGCTTCTTGCCTTGCTGTCTTTTACATATTTTTGAGGTTTTCTTTAGTTTAAATAACTACTGGTCTTGATATTGTTTGACAAATTGATTGTGGGCGGCACAGTATTTATTTAGTTGTTAGTTTTTTATAATAAAAAAAAGTCTCGAGAGACTCGTAGGGTTTTTCTCTCTTCTTCAGCCGTAACTTTTTTCTGTGAAAATGGTATCCTCCGGCTCCTCTTCATCATCATCCATGCGCCCCCGACTTGCCAGTCCACAGGCCCGCCGTCAGCAACTGTCGGACCCTATAGTAGGGCCTTTGCTGTCTCTGCGCACGAGAGGGGAAACCTCGCAGGGGCTTACTCCGAGTGGTGTGTCGCCGCCAAGCCCGCCTACTCTGCGAGATGCGCTGCCACCATGTATCGG
>JAYMTN010002635.1:0-10831 GCA_036897425.1 Erodium trifolium | reverse complement strand
CGGGTAGGGTAATTCTCTACCCAATCGGGTAGCAAACGGGTAGGGTATTGATTGGGTATTGACCGGGTATGGGTAGGGTATGAGTACTGGGTATAAAAATCGGGTAGGGTGAGGGTATCACAAAACCCTACCCATACCCTGCCCATTGACATCCCTACTGATCATTTACATGTCTTTATGAATTGGTCACATATCATTTACATACTTTATGAATCGGTCACAAATAATTCACGTACATTTATAAATCGATCACAGATCACTAACATGTCTCAATAATAACCAATACTTTACCATAATTTGTCATTTGTGACTTTTACGTTTAACCCAAAAGAAAAATAAAAGTTCTCCTACCTTTCTGTAATTATCCATCGATGTTTGTTGACACAGAAGCCCAATTAAAGCCCATTGGGCCCGTTAAGAAACCAGGCCCGTAGTATATGATCCGGTGTAGGACCCGCCATAATCTCACAACACATCCTCTTGTTTTGGAGGCAAAATCATTTCCCGATGAACTCAGCAATTTCTGGGTTTCTATTTCGTTCATGATCTGTCTCTCAAATCCCACCCAACTCAATCATCGAATCCAAATCGCTTGTGGTGGTGGCTCGAAACCAGAATTGGGTATCGATTTTCGTCTTCAAGCTCCAATTTTGATTCCCAGAAATGTCAAATCCCTTCGAGAGATACCAGCAACTAGCCCTAAGTGAAGCTTTGTCTCGAATTCATCTCTACAAATTAGCCTGCAAAGAGCTCTGCTTCATCCTCAGATCCGCTTACAGCAACCTCCCGAAGAATGTTCAGTCCGTCGTCTTCCAAGACACCATAGCCGCCTTTCGCCTTCTTCCCCAGTAAGGATTTGGTGTTTTGGTTCGATTTCATGGCTTCTTCGTTTTGTTTGTTTGTTTTCTGAGATTTATTCGATACCCACTTCGGTTTTAAGGCTGATAATGGAAAATCTTGATCTGGGTTTTGAGATTGAAGTCCAGGAAGATTTGGGTTTGTTTCCATTTCATGAGCTTAATTTGTCAGCAGATTGCAAGTTCCACTCTTTGTCCTGTCTGAATTTTGTACATAATGGAAGTAGGAGCATTACTTGCAAATATATAATACGAATTAAGTACTGTATTGTTTCTTTGATTTGGAGATGATACTAGTTCATTGTAACATGAATTAGGTGTTTATCAAGCACAAATTTTGATGAGCATTGTTCATCTAAAGCAAATAGGTGTATCACAATTCACAAGTGCGGATCTTAGACAATGTTGACCTTTCTTTTCATGTAAATTTTTTCTTTGATCGATTAAATTAGGTGTATCAAAACATTTTGTCTTACACTGTACTTATGTAGAAGCAAGTAAGCGCTAGACAATTTTTTGATTCTTAAAGAACTTTTTAAGATTGATGTATCAAGCATGAGCTATCTTATGCAAAACTTAGCTCTAGATTTTTTGTGACCGCCACATTGAGAGAAGCCCGACAACGGCTGAGTAGAGAGAGAGAGAGAGAGAGGCCCAAAAGACTGGATAGAGAGAAGCCCAACAAAAGTTGTGAAGAAATAAATAAGATTTCTTGTGACCTCCACATTGGGAGAAGCCCAACCGAAGTTGGGAAGAAATAAATGAGGAGTGAAGTACTGTTGTTGGGACTTCAACCTACGTCTTAAGACCTTAGTTCAAGTGTTTGACCAGTTGGACCAGCAAGTTCTGATACCTTTCTTTTCATGTTTGTTGCTTATTTTCGAATTATTTTTTATATTTGTAATTTTGTGTAAGTTTTTGTCGGTGTTGTGATGATTGTGTTACTATTACTAGGATGCAGACTCAAACCGCAGCATCAGCAGCGAATCATCTCCTTCGTAGTGCTGAAGTTTCACTTCCAAAGCAAAAAAAGAGTTTGGCTATTACGGAGTTTAAGCAAGCAAAGGTAGCTCATAAGAGACTTTGTAAAGCTCGCCAAGAAGCAAAAGGTCCTTTTTTATCTTTAAAATTAAGCTAATATATGATTCATCAGAAGAAAAAAAATTGATTCTCATTCTGATTGTTTTTACTCTGCTTACTTCCAGATTCAGCTCATCTGCCTCAAGACGTTCTTGTGCAAATCTTTGGCTTCTTGGACGTGAAATCTTTAGCTTCTGTTGGATTAGTTTGCTGGTATTTTTCCTTCCTTGCACATAACTACCTTAATGAATTGCCCTCAAACACATGAACCTATAGTAAAGTTTCCACGGATACATGACTACTCTTACGGATTTTCACGTGTCACCATCATACGAAATAGACGGAAGCCATCAGAATTTTTGTTTTTTTTGTCACGTGACTTACACGTGAGTGCAAATTTTAAAAATCCCAAAACTACTCACTCTCACGCTTTACTCATCCGATTGAAGTCCTCCCCGGAATCATATTGAACTCGTAAGATTAAATGATGGGAGTGAGAAGTTCTGGGGATATTATCAATCTTTAAACTCACATGACGAAAAAAATCGATTTTTTGGTTGTTTCTGTCTATTTTGCACGTGTCACATTTGTCTGTGGAAAGTTTACCATGGGCTCAGGTGTTTGTGGGCAATTCATAAAGGTAGTTACATGCAATTAACCATTTTTAGAACATAGTTTGATGGTTGTATTGTGTGTTTGTGCTTTGTACAATGATAAAGGTCATGGAATTTAGCTGCAAGTGATAACCGTTTGTGGCATTTGCAATACGATGTTTTCTTTGGCGAATCCGATACATGCTCAAAGAGACTTCATCGACATAACCTGATTGAAGATAAAAACCATAAGCTTCCCCTAGAGGAGTTGGTTAAAAGTAACGAGGTTGATTGGAAAGAGGCTTTTAGAAGATCAGCTGTGGGTATGCCGATATGATTCTACTCGATTCTCTTATTTTGCAAACAAACTTGATATGTTTTGTATCTCTCCTTAATCCCACCCATATCTTGCATGGTTTGAAGGCAATTCATCGAAGAGATTGAGCTGTGATAGGGGACATTGTGAAAATTGCAATACAATTGTTTGGCTCAACGAAACAAAACATTCCAACACCCATTGTGGACCAAAACATGGAAATCATCTACTCAAGCCTATATCAGTTCACCAGGTAAATTTCTAGGGATAATTTCGAAAAAAGTATCCTGAGGTATTCACTTTTTGTAAGTTGTAGCCCGCATCTTTGATAAATGCATAAACATACCCCGAACTTGGCTTATTTGTTGCACTTTGTGTAAATTTGTTTCAAACTAATGATTTTACCATTGATAATTTAAATTTTAAAAATAACAAGTAAAAAACAAAAAATCCAGGTTTAGTTTTCACCTTCTTTAGACATGCAAAGAAGAAATTTAAGGGAGTTGAAAATATTGGATTTTTTTTGTTTTTTACTTATTATTTTTTAAATTTAGATTTTCAAGGCTAAAATTGGTATTGTTAAAACAAAGAGGAAGAACATTAGGTTGATGACGTTAGGTCTGTCCACATGTGAATCATGAGTCCCACGTTGGTTACTTTAGAAATAAAGAAAGGACTTCATATACACCTTGGACCCACAACCTGATAGGTTAGTCTTTTGGGTCAAGTGGGGTGGTCAATATGATTATCATGGGCTTCTTGTTGTGTACTCCTCCTTAATAAGGTCTGGTTCTCCTCAACAAGTGGTATTAGAGCCTGGTTCTTGGACTCTCCCAGGAAGCGGGCCAGGGAAAATCTTCTAGGGCCAGGAACACCTAGAAACCATGACCGCTGCCTTTCATGATGGTGGGCCAAGATAGGATGAAGTGGGTCCGTGAGGGATTGAGTAGAACAGGTAAAAAGTTGAGCTTAGGAGGGCGAGCAAGCCGATGTGGAGGAGAAGATTGTTAGGTGTGGCCTCATGTGAATCAAGAGTCCTACATTGGATACTTAGGAATAAAGAAAGACTTAATATACACCTTGGACTCATGACCTGAGGCTAGTCTTATGGGTCAAGTGTGGTGGTCAATGTGTATATTATGTGCTTTTTGTTGTGTGCTCCTTAGATAGGCCCGGTTCTCCCCAACAGATTAAAATACTAGATTATTTTTACTTATTATTTTAGAAAGGTTAAAATTGTCATTTTGAAATAAATTTACTCGGTGCAACAAAAAGGAAAGTTCAGGACATTGTTATGCAATTATAAAAAGAAGAGGGTTACTACTTTCAAAAAGTGAAAACCTCAGGGTACATCCCTAATTTCTATGCACATGTAGTATTTGGTTTCTGATGGCTTCAGGCTTCACGTACACAGCTTCTGAGGCTGTAAACTTGTAATCTTTGTTAACGATGCTTTACCATTCTATGATACCTGTTCTGATTATATGGTACTTGCACTCGGATTTTAAGGTTGTTGAGTATCTATTGGACGGTTCTGTGTCAACGACGTCTTCTTCAGACAGCGATAGTGATTCAGACGATGGATTGGTCTCCAAGCTATGGGCGTACCCGAAGAACATCAACAGACAAACTCACAAACCTTTTCTCATGTAGTGATACTAATAGTAGAATTCAGACTCACTCTTATAGTTGCCTGTAAATGTGAATAATATCGGATATATTTATCGAGTCGTGGACTCTAATTCTCGTTATTTGCCTAGGTATGATGTAGTCAAAACAAATTCAAAATATGTTTAGGGACTATTGCAGAAAAGTGTCTTGTATCACTTACTCTTTCATAGCCTTATTCTTTGACAGTGACAAAGAGAATGCTTTGAACTTGTATTTCTATAGAGTACTAATTTGTTTTAAGAAGAAGATGGTTTTAGTTTTCTATATAAGCAAGCACTCGAGACCTTTCATTGTAATTTAGATTTTGATTAATAAACCCAAAAACGAGTTTCAACTCAACCTATCTTTTTCGATATTCTTTTGAATCAACGAATTTGATAACTATTTTGTATTGTTGATGCTCTAAGCGAATATCGATTCCCAATTGTTCACTTGAGAAAACCTTTCTTCATTGCAAATTGTTACAAATGGATACTCAAATCAATACCTAAAACTTGGGCACTAAAACTTCACTTCATTGAGACAATCTTTGTCCATACATTATGAACCTTGAACTACAAACAAAACCAAGTCTAGGAAACAAAAACACAATCTATCCCATGTTGATGCAAAACCCTAAGCACACATTACCTTTCTTCTCAACGGTTCTTCTTATCCTTCATTGGCATTT
This sequence comes from Erodium trifolium, assembly GCA_036897425.1. Lineage (NCBI taxonomy): Eukaryota > Viridiplantae > Streptophyta > Magnoliopsida > Geraniales > Geraniaceae > Erodium > Erodium trifolium. The sequence goes on along the minus strand of JAYMTN010002635.1, from coordinate 5,644 downwards.
TACTAATAACCTTCTTATCCAACACTGCATAATGCTTCTTGATCTTCGTGACGGCCTTCTCGGCCACCGGATCGACATGGTCCTCGTACTTCTCGTACAACGCTAGCATAGTGTGCAGTGCAATGAACACTGTTACATTGAAACAAAGAGATCAATATCGTTCAGGCAGCGAAACCCTAAACGGGTCGTTACCGGTTAAATGTTTTGAAGCGATTATGATCCTTACTCAAGTATAAGGATGTCAAGAAGCTGAACCAACTTCCCACAACCGATATCACCCACAAGACAACAGTCACCTGATAGATAGTCGTAAAAATATCATTTTTTTTTCGTTAGCAAGAAATCGGAGAAATCCTAATTTGACCGTCTAATTCTTAACGTAACATCCTCCCACAATTTCTCCTAAACCTATGTACCACTGAGATTCAAACCTCTGACGTGAAGGAGGTGAGACAACTCTCGAGCCACCCAACCAACCAAAATGGGCACACGAAAATAGTTCATTATCTAATGGATTTTCTTCGCTACAAAACTATATGAGAGAGTTGTGAGTAGGGATATAACTGCAAAAAAAGGTATCAATTACGATCGATATTTTGTAGGTTGATACCCTTATCTTCAAATTATTGCAGGTTCTGATTTTGAATTTGTGTTTTGTTACGCTTTATATCAATTTATAAAAAATAATAATTTTGTCATTGGAACTTTGAATTAAAAAATAAACAGCATAAACAATAAATACACAAAATTATTTTGTGTAAAACAAACTAATTTTACTAACCTAATCGAATTACTCAAATTATGTTGATTAGATTCAGTTTCTAATGAATTTTATATCGATTAGTGAACATAATCAATTCTTGTAAAAAGTTATTTCAGGATAAATAGATACAAAGTGCAACAAAACACGAACTCAGAACCACAACTTATAAGATTTGATGATAATACATACCTTAAGAAACTTCTTCCAATCCCTCCCGACCGCAATGTCACGCGCCATGGCCAAGCCACGATTCAGCTCGAAACTCACGACCGCGACAACGTCAAGAGCATATTTGTCTGGGATTCGAATCTCCGGGATCTGTGGAGCCGGCCTAATAAAGAGAAACCAAAGAAATAATTAAAACCTCGGAAGGTAGCTCCAATGTCCTAGGAATTACGACAAGGTACGAGGATGTCACAAATCGTTACTTGTTGTTGATGAAACACGACCCGTTGGCCCACAAGAACAGAAAAGCCAGACCCATTATTAAGAGATGGCAGACCAATGTGATGAACTTGTACTCGAGCATCTCGAACATGATCCACACTAGGGTTGCTACGGAGATCACTATCGAAGACATTTTTTTGTTCCTCCATAGAAGAACATCAGCATCTGCAACCAAAAACATCGTACCCGATGTATAACATGAACATGTTTTCATGTTAAAAGTTGATTTACTTAAAAATATCAAGATAAAGGTAATGACATAATTATCATTAGATGTATATATATAGGCATTGAACTTTCATGTTAAAACTCGATACACCTAAAATCTCAAGGTAAAGGCAAAAATTTGGAATACCCATTATCAGGTGTAAGTGCTGGACCATCGAGTTTTCATGTTAAAACTCAACCCACCTAAAGTCTCATATAGAAGTATAGAACTAAACTACTTATTACTAGGTGTAAATATACATGACCACCGAGTTTTCATGTTAAAATTCGATCAATATAAAGTCTCAAGATAAAAGTAGAGAACTGGAATACTTGTTTCCATCAGATGTAAATGCACGACTCGCTCGATGCTAAAACTTATTCCACCTAAAATACCCATTATCATACGCACATACACAATCACCAAGTTTTCATGTTAAAACTCTATCCATCTAAAACCTCAAGATAAGTTGAGTAACCTGAAACACTTATCACCATATGTAAATGACGATCACTAAATTTTCATGTTAAAACTCGATCAACTTAAAATCTAAATATAACGATAGATGCACGATTACCGAACTTTAATGTTAAAACTCACGCCACCTAAAACTCTTAAGATTAAATGTAGAAAGTAGAAACCCAAAATACTTATCACCATATATGTAAACGCACGACCACTACTTTTTCATGTTAAAATTCGATCCACCTAAAATCTAAAGATAAAGATAAATACCTGAAGCAGTTATTAGATCTAAATGCACGACCAACAAGTTTTTATGTTAAATCCCGGTCTCCTAATATTCTCAAGTTAAAAGGCAAAGACCTGAAATACCTTACTACCATATATAAATGCACGACTATCAAATCTTCCATATTAAAACTCGATCCACCTAGAATCTCAAGATAAAGATAAAGACCTAGAGTACTTATCGAATATAAATCTACCACCAACACGTTTACATATTAAAACTAGATACACATAAATTTTCAAGTTCATAAATACTTATTATCATCACCAATTCGAGACAAAGGATACATAGATTTCACAACGAATATAATATTAAGATAATATCACTTAAATACACTCTGCCTGTATACGTAGATTTCACATAATTGATTCTATTATGAATTCCGTCTGGACGGTACCTGATTCTCACATCGGTCTCTTGTGAAAACTCGAACATTTAAGATATAATTACGTATAATTAAGTGATATTACACGAACGAGGATAATGTAGAGAGAGACGGTACATTTTCCGCCGCCGAGAACCTTGTGGACGGGTTTTTCTCGACCGAAAAGCCGGTACATATGGGACTTTACGGCGCTGACGCGGGAGGGCTTTTCGTCAACCTCCGAATCCGAGGACGACGAATGGTGGCCGTGGATCTTGTCGGTGATCTTCGCCAGTATCTTCGGCTCCGCCACCTGTATCGGCTCGCCGGTTGGATCAGCCATCGATGTCCGGTCGATCGCAATAGAATTCTCTCGGGGAAGAAAATCAGAGAGGAAACGAATAAGTCAGTTTAGTTAGAAGTTGGTTACATTAACTAACTAACAGCCTTGTGCTTAACTGTTTACGAGTTTCACGTATTGACCGTGTTTTGTTAAATAATATTAACAAATATATTATTTTGAAGTGCATGGATTTATTTTATAGCCCAAATGAATTATTTAAACCGATATATTCAAATTAATCTTCGTTTTAGCTGCTCTTGTAACATAGATATGGCCAGGCTTTTAAGGGGCTATTCCTTCGGTGGAGCAGGTGCTTTTACGTGTTCAAGTGAAAGGCTCTTGAAGTTGAGAGGATTTTGTGTCCGGGTTTGTTATCGATTACTCTCACAAAATTGTGCAGGTATCCATTAATGAGTTGCAGGAGCTCCATTCGATTTAAAGTTGGGAGGTCATAATGTTTTTTGGGTTGTGGTTGGTCTTGTGCTTTCAGTTAAGTTTTATTGTGGCGGTGTGGTTGTTTGTTGTTTTTTTTTCTCTGTTTTGGGATGTACTTTTAGTTTGAACTCTTGTTGTGTAATCCGAGGTTTTAGTCTACCTTCATATAGACCGCTTTCTCTTCCTGTTTGAGAGTAAGATCTTTATAAAAAAATTCTTATAAAAAAGAACATAGATGACACACTTGAATCTTCGTAACTCATTCAAACCTTATATATATATCTTTGTTAAAGTAGGGAAAAGAGCTCAACCAAGACAAAACAAAGGTTTTGTGTCATTATATGACATTTTAGAGCCGTCACACAACGCTCGAAACGATCTACATTTGTGATTAATATGAGCTTAAGAATAGTAGAGCAAAGACTCGTGTAATACGAATCATTAAAGCTGAGTTGGAATAAAATTCAAATAGGTGAGTGAAGATATAAGTTTTGTTGTTGTTGTGGTGCTCCTTGCCCAAGAAGTTCTAACAGCTCAAGACAATGATCTGATAGAGTATTTAGCTCATTGCATATGCTTTATCGTTCCCGATAGTTTAGTTTCTAGAATGTATCCTAATTACCCACTAGGATTCGATTTCCCACTTCCCTTTTAGGGATCATTGATCCTAGAGAGCATCTTTGGAAGCATATCCCGATCTTCCTAGGCCTCTTGTTTCCCATTGGCAGCATAGGGACATCTAGGTCCTACTTCTTCAATATGACTCCCACTGTGGGACACAGCTTTTTCTGCGTCCCGCGTCTCACTATTCTGCACAGTCAGCATAAGGGATCAGGGACCCGGGACTCAGTAAGAGCCTTCCCACTGTATATGCTCTTAGAGTTGTTAGAAATAGAGTCTGTCATAGAAGTCACGTGGCTTGGTTCAATGTAACTCAGGATCTCAAAATGGATATTGAATGTGTGAGTCATTATGAAAACAAGAAGAGTTTAGCAATGGAGAGAGCTTTTTATTGTAAGTCTCAACTGTTTTTCAACACAACACTGATTTAGCTCACGATTGTTGAGTTCCTAACAATGGTATCAGAGTAATCGTCCACAAACCATGAAACGCGCAACAGATATTTATGGGATTACACGCAAAGCAGCCGAGACAAGCTTTCAACGATTGATCCGGCCAAAGCAAGAGTTGATCCGACCAATGCAAGATCTCTCAGAGAAGATGCAACACCTTCGGAAAAGGATGGAAGCCATAACGTCACATAGGTAGGACCAATTCGGCCATATCTTGACAACACTACGCTCGATGATAATAATGCTACAAGGATCAACAACCAGGAATGTCTCATGCCCAGGCGTAGATCCACGCCACTGAGATCCACATGACGAGCCAGAGTCTAACGAAGAACCCATGCCCGGGGACGACTACAGGCAGAGCTACATCTGAAAACAAGAGCGAGTGGAGCAAGATCAGATCGCACGGTGCAAAGATTATTCGTGGTCGGTCCGTGCAATAATGTCTACGATCAATTCGTGGACGGCCTTGCGGAAGTGTTCAAAGACAACCAAGCACATATCGGGAAGGAGTCTATCTCGTCCTTAATAGCAGGAAGCCAAGGATCGGAGGATATCGGAGAACGTGGAAACAAAGGAAGTGAACGCGATTATGAGCCGTGGAAATAGGAGGATCGGAACAGAGACGAGGGACCATACAAACACATTCCTAGATATATGGTGTTTTCGATGAACCTTTTACAGGCCGAACAATCTCGACTCCAAAATGTTGTTGGGTTTTAAGCCCTAGGATAAGTCACGCCTTGTATTATGTCATTTGAGTTAATAATAGTTGGCAATCGTTTTATTATCATTCAGTTGTAATGTTAGTGAAACTATGAAAAAATCACTTCCTATGAGGTATTAGGGAACATTTCCCTAATAGTAAAACTCTTATAGACAAAAGAGTGAATCCATTCACTCGTTTCTAGCCTAAGCCAATAGTTGGAGCTAGTATGGTTTTGACGAAAGGATCGTGTTTCACTGATCATGCATATAGAGATATGAGCCAAAGTTACAAATGTCAAAGAGACATTAGACGACACACCTTGAGAATACTCCATAAAACAGAGGCATGAGTATATCTCAACTACCTGAATAGTTTTTAATCATAAGATAATGACATCACCATGTGATCTACATGATGTAGACTCATGCCTTGATACAACTAAACGATGTTCTTGAACATATGGTTCTAACAGTCATGCTCAGATATGGATACACATATGTGAGACATATGAGTGATGGTCATAGGGACTTGTCACTTGTATTTATAGAAGT
>JAYMTN010002634.1:0-10832 GCA_036897425.1 Erodium trifolium | reverse complement strand
GACTTTAGAAGCCAATTAAATGAATATAATTATATTATATTTGATATAATATTTATTTATTCAATAATCGTTTTTGTTACTAATATAATCAAATTATTATATTGAGAAGATAAAATGAAATAAATGTATATATATAAGTATTTATTTCGGATTTGGACTTTGGAATAAAACATATATACATTATATTTATTTTGTTTTGTTTAAATTCAATTAATAACCTTTTGACTTTCATAAATTCAATAGTATTTATTTTGGATTCCACTAGCTCCTAAAATGTCTCCACACATATGATATTTCGCAACTCATTGTGTGATTTCGAAATTAGAATAGTGGTTACGTTTTGGAGACCTACAGTTGTGGAAAACAAAAAAAAAACGAGAGGAGAAAAAAAGGGAAAATCAGATTTTTGTGCTAGCACACAAACGATTTTGGGAAGGCTTGTTGGTGTTGATACCTAGAGAGGACGAATTCTTTTGGAGACATCTCAATATCGTCAAGCAGAAGCGTTCTCAGTCCCCGTCTCGAACCAAACTCGAAACTACAAGAGGTAACTATCTTTAATTTTCATTTTGTCAGTTTACTCGGAATTACATGGATCCTAAGGATTTTCTAGGTTTTTGTTTATTTCCGCTGCGTTTTTGCACCCTAGAATCCTTCAACATGGAATCCACCAGAGCCAACACCCACAACGATCCAAACGAGAAGAGTTTTTCACGATCCTCTACGAGACAGAGAGGAGAAAGGAGATCAGGGCAGAACACATCGGGGACTAACAAAAGACCACCATTGAAGGAGAAAACAGACTGCCATCAAAGGAGAAGAGAAGGCGAACAACAAAAAGACATGGTCGAGGGGAGGAAAAGGAGCGGAAAAGTAAAGAAGTCACCGACGACTTCCTGGCCATAAGAACCGACCAGGCCAACCATCGAAGACAGGATGGCAAAATTAGGGTTAAGAGGTTTTGTTGAAGAGAAAATAGTATTTGAAACTAAAGACTTAACCAAAGATACCATAACTTTCTAATAATTTGCTAGTGACTACAACTATTACTTTGCCATAGGTTAACTAGAAATGCTTACAACATTAGGAACTAATAGATCGTTATAATACAGTACATCTCGACTCACAAGGCCATCTCAGACCTGAAAATGTCCACAAATCCACTACCTGGTTCTGTTTCGTCCTCAGGTAAATAATCGGAGACGGCTAGTAATCGGCTGACGGCATATCGGGCAGCTAGAAACTCTCGACCCACATTCTCTACAAGTCTGCAACAAAAATAAACAAATTATTACTCATTACTCAATAAGATCATATCGACACAAAGCACGTATACAACAGAGCTCACCAGGTGCCCACAGCCGAAGGCCAAGTCTTTCCTGTTCGTCAGGCATATTGCACAAACCTACATTGAAACCATAGTACAAGATTGATAACACTAGTCTTGACACGACCAAATCCAAGTTTCTTTTATCAATTTGAGTTCACTTGCTTATGAAGTAAGGAGCACCAAACTTTTAATTCTTAGACTTTTTAACATTGATGTACCGTAAGCCCGAGACATTCTTTAAACTAGGAAGGAGCTCTAGCATTGAGAAAGAGGCCCAACAGAAGTCTATCCAAGTTTCGTACTAATAACAGGGTGATGAGCAAATTGGTATAGTACCTGGTCTCTGTCTTCTGAGGGATTCGAAGCGTTGTTGCTTGGTGGACGCTCCAGTGGTGCTCGGTGACTGACTGGAACTGGAGGAGGCCTAGGAACAATTTGCCTTGCTCTTCCCGTTGTTCGTCTTTTGTCCAACATGTTGATCAAAGATAAGCAATCATATATAGAACATAGATAAATAAAGGGATGCAAATTGCAAGAGTTTTAGCTGTTCATAATCATACCCAAGCATTTTGAGTTCAAGACATGCTCTATACTGGATAGGGATCTCCATGAGGGCGGCAAGAGCAAAAGCTGTTTCTTTCTGAGATGGACTTGCATCTCGAGTCATTATGGAAGTAAAGTTCACAAACTGAACCAAGAGAATCAAAGTTACACTACAATGTTAATGGAAGTTAAGTTCAAGTCATTGATTCAATACCTGAAAATTATCAACTCCACGTGCAGGGATCTTGTCGTCGAATCTCTTCATGTCATCCCAGGGTCCATCACCAACTCCAACAAGAACGATCGAGAGTGGATATGAACTACACGTCAAAATGAATGAAGAATCAGTTCGATCTCAAAATAGCTCGAGAATCGTAACAGTCAAGCGAGGCCTAAAGAGAATATGCAAGACTCGACCTTGAACCGACAATTGCGTTAATAGTCTTTTCTTCTTGTGGACTCAGGTCATCATCACTTGTATCAACGCTTCTTGTGACCTAAACACAACAAAACTTGTTAAATTATTGTAGAAAGTCATATATGAGAGGGTGAGTTTTTGGATTCAACCTGGCCATCTGCAATGATAATCAGCACATGGTACTGGCCACCGCTTCTCTCCACAATATCAATTGCAGCCTCAATTAATGGTGCATAAGAAGTTGGCCCTTTAACACAATTATGCACAAGATAAATCCATACAACTCTATTAACTATCTAATTACGAATCTGGAAAGATACCTGTAGTTATCATGTGTTCATATTTTAAGGAATTTGTATTTTAAGAATGTATTTGTATTTGAATGAACCCATATAATTCAAGACAAGTAAAAATAATAATAGATATGGCAAGTGATATGAAATTGAAAAATAGTCTATAAATTTAACAAATGTAGCAACGACCATCTTATAAATTATGAAGAAGAGATCAGTAACCTGAAAGTCGCTGGTGTGGGACTATCTTTCTATAGCAAGCCAAAGCTTCTTCAAAACCATGGCAAGGCGAATGATCACTGTGGAAACTGAACACTTGTTGATCATGTGTGGTTGCTGTAATGAAGTAATCAATCCAGTGACTATACTATGATGTAAATTAGACTGGGTAAAGGTTTGGCATTTGAATATGAAACATACTATCACCAAAGCCGAAACATGGAATTAAGTTGTCATCATCAAAGGGCGCCAATGTCTTTCCTATAATGGAGATGGCTTTCTCGTAGGGGTTTGGTATATCGCCAATAGCATGCAGGTTCTTACCGTGAAACGAACGCTTGCCTTCAATCATTAGAAAAACTTCAATTCCTCGAGTTTCAAGATTCAAAATCAATGACAATCCATTCTAAAACAGAAAGAAGAGGGAGGGGTGGACAATAGACGGCAGCTTTATGCAGTGTAATGGAACATAAGGAAACCTAAAACCAAAAATAAATAACTCAACAGAAAAAGAACCAGCTGCAATTTCAACAATGCGTGAACTACAAGATTGTATGAAGAGCGACATTACCAGCTGCATTTTGTCCTTGATGTACACTGCAAATAAAATAAGGAACTGTTTCGGGCTAGTATTACGTCCCTGTCCATTCATTGCTTTTGGTGAAATCAACTCCAAGAATTAGATTGGATGATTCTAGACCAGCATGTCTCAAAGCTTCAGTAACCTGAACAAGAAGAAAAAATAAATCCGTTAAAACTTAAAACAGTTGGCGACTTGAGATTTTGGCTTTCTCATAGCATACAGAGATACGATGTACTTTGGAGGTAATTTAAACACCAAACATCCAAAAGAATTGAGAAACATACGTGTTCTCACAGGTGACTGGCCTTAGGTAACAAATACAATTATACAGCACTATTTTGTTTAGTAGTAATCATGTATGTTTATCAATTTCAGATGAAAGCAATATGGATGTTTTGGTGAAATTTTGACATAACTTATTCACTCTTTTAAAATAAAATAGCAAAACTGAAACTACAACAGACTCAGTACATGTCCTTAGAGCTTTCTTATTGATATTGGATTCATTTATAGTTCCCTCCTACAAACACTTTGACAGGATGAAGATGGGCTTTTCACCTTAGCCAATCTACAGGAAAAGAAAAGCCTTCTAAAGGTTTGAATTATGAACCAATTATGGGCCTTGACTTGAGCTAATGGTCAACTTATTATATGGAGTGTCATGAGCATGTGATAATGTACGACAGAAATGGACAAAAAGGGTAAAAACTCACTCCTTTCAAATTATATTTTTACTATTACAACCACTAATCATCATTATTGTCACGAAGCCTTCCGATCCAGCATATCAAACACTGATTTACTGGAAAACAAAGCTAGCCCACAGTGTGGGCAAGTATGTCTGGTCAAGTGTCAAGAGAACCGTAAAATTAACATCCAACTTCACTAGCTTTTCAAAAAGTTCCTGCTACTTTATTATGTTCTTATCTAACTTTATCAGTTTTCTTTTTTAAAGAAAACGTGTAGGCCTCGCTAGGCCGACAATCAATCATCTTTCCCGAAAGCGCATCTTGATATTCAGCCACTGCCTCTATTGGCCTTGACATCACTAGTTCAAGTTGGTAAAACAGTATCTATGTAAAGAGAAGTGTAAATTATCAGTCCGGGCAGCCCCATCCTCTTTACATACACCACTAAATCAACAAGGCATGAAAATGACAAAGGCTGGGCAAGATATCAATCATGTAATCTAAATACCCATAACCACTAACCAGTGGTATTTTCACACAAAAACTACAAGTGCAATATACCATTTTACCACAAAGCTTAACCTCTAAACTTTCCAAACTAATCATTACTAATGGCCGTGCATCTTCCTAGTTCTTCCAGTTTTTAATCCCCGTGATGAAACTTGCTCGTTCTTTGGTAGATGAACTCACATCAAGTCAGTTCCATTCAATCTCCTATGGAAAAGGTTCCTAAACAGTCCATGCCCTTTCGATTTGCTTCAACTTAGCACTAAAATCCAGTCATTTAAGTTCAATATAGTATTATTTAGACGCCATGAAGTTATGAACTAATATGGACTGAAATGGCCATGAACTATTTCAGTATTGTATAAGCAAGCCTAAAGGTTTCAAGGAAAACTTCAAAAACTCTTCATGTTCTATCGAAAATTCTCAAGTATCTGTCCTGTTCTGTTTTTTTCTTTCTCAAAGAATCATCTGGATCTTTTGAAATTTATCAAGGTTAAGTTATTCCGTTAAGTTTGACAGAAATATAATTTTAATTATCAAATAACCTTTTATCAAACCTTATACTGAGCCGGACACATACAAGGATATTTTAGACTTTTCAACGGAAATACTAACTGAAAACCATCATTAATAAGTTTTAAGAGTTTCAGGGGATTTTTGATTAATAAAAAACAGAACCCAACCAAGAATTTCTCATAGAACATGAAGAGTTTTTGGAATTTTCCCAAATTTGAATGTAAGAGACATTACAGACAGAGAAGAAGAAGAAGAAGATCACATAAACCTGTTCGATAGACGAGTAATTATCGGGAATGAAAGCGTATTTGCTCTTGGGGCCGGAGCTGGATTTGGCACTCGAAGCTGTCTTGTCCTTGTCTTCCATGTGGTTTTGCCTCAGCCTCTCACCAGAAGCGCCTCTCCTACTCACGACCCTGCTCTCCCTGGCTTCGCCGGAGTGGCTGCTGCTTCCGCCACGGGCCGGGCCGCTTGGACGCCGTCCCTGGTGGTGTTTCGGGTCTCGGATTTGTGAGAATAAGGAACCCATTACATTTTCTTTGAAAAAAATTGCTTGTTTTTGTACGAGAAAATATCAATGTAGCGAAGGAGGTGATGACGAAGATACGAGGAAGAAGCGAAAAGGAGAGATAGAGAAGGGACTCTATACTCTGCTAGTTGATGAATAAGTAAAGGAATCGATTCTGAGCTTGATACGTACCTTCACTGTGCTTAAGCCTCTGACTTCTGTCGGTGTTTAGAGGCTAGGAATTGATGCTCTCCTTCACAACATTCTATGTCATTTTGAAACCGATGAAATATTTATATAGGTTCAAGATTTTATTTATTTGTCTACATTGGATGGCGTGTCCGGTTGGATTTTTGTTTAGGCGTATCTCTCTAATAGTTACTGTTTGTTTAGACGCTGTGTCGCCTTGGTTGAGAGTTATTAATCTCACTGATCGTTCCTCATGTTCCTGAGAATGACCGGTAGATGCAACGCTTGTGTTGTTCAGTTTGTATTGTTCGATCGGTAAGATTTATTAATTTATTAATGAATCTTTCTGTTAAAAAAAACTTCGAACCAGGTCAAAATATTTTATTATGTCAGGGATAATAATTATAAAAAAATATAGAGGGTAATTATTTTTTACATTTTATAACCCTCTTTTTTATAATTATAAAATAAATTATAAAATTTTCTTTTATTACCATTTTTTAAATAACCATTTTATTCTTATAATTTAAATCTAAAAAGTAATTCAAAAAATCAATTTTCTGTATCATTCATTTTCTTCTTCCTTTATCATAGTAGGAAATTCTATAGATTTGAAAATCTTTTTTTTTACAATTATCCCTCAAATATATCGTATATGTTTAACCGCTTGATCATTTGAATGAATAAATCTTTGTATTTTCATCTCTCTAATCTCCTAATTAATATTATAATCATAACTAGAATGAATTTTTAATTTATTGATCATTTAGACAAATAAACTTGGGTGTATTCACTTATCTATAACTAATTTAAGAACAAGACTTTCAAGAACTACAACATCCACAAAACTCGATGAAACATACAAAAAAAAACAATTTAAAGTTGCCGGAAACCAAATAATGGTACAAACACAATTCCTATGAATTAAACTTGATCAACCATCAAAGACTCCCAGTCTTCTCCTCAACACACATTTCATGTGAAATAATTCATATAAATACCTCTTCACCACCAAGAACTCCGGGTCATTCTGTGTTAGCACACAAAAGGCGCATCCACAAGCTCGTCGCAACAATAGAGACCGGGGCGTTGCGTGAAGCCTTGCTTCTTGAGCATGTCCCTAGCCTTGGTGACCAGCTCTTTGTTGCTAATTGGCCCCTCCGTCTCCTTGAGTATGGTTTGGATTGTATGACTCATAGCCCCGTAAGCCTGCGAGGCCTTGCCCTTGGGGCTTGCGTCCGCAGAAGTTTGGTTGGTTTGGCAGCCGCTGATCAGAATGCCACTGTCCGGGAGTGCCTTGTGAGCTGATCCGGCGTACACCTCGTGCTCGCTGCTCACTTCGGTCTCAAGCGCCGGTTTCGCGTACTCATCGTTGGCCTCAATTTTATGTTTAAGAAGCTCCTGGGTCAGGCTCCCGATCATACCGAAAAATCCACCCCCACTTCCGCTCTTCCTGTCATCGCTTTGCAGTTTGTTGAGAATGAACTTCATGAACTTCTTGATCTTGGGGCTTGCATCTGACCCGAAAGTATCGAACAGGGTCGGCCTCAGCTCCCCGACACCAATGTCTTCTTTACCGGTGTCCTGCTTCAGTATCGATATCAGAGTTGAGAGAGGGAGAGATCGGCTCTTGGTGTAGCCTTCGTCTCCATAGGGATTTTCTGTCTCTGGTTCTTCTTCTTCTTCTTCCTCTTCCTCTTCCTCATCCTCTTCGTGAATCCCGCGAGACTTAACTTTGGCTTTGGGTTTGGCTTTGGTTCCTTTGGTAGGTTTCTGCTGCTTTGTGCTTTCTCCAATCTGCTCCTTGGCCTCATCAATGAGGCCACCGCTGTGGCAGGAATCAGACACCATTGTCATTCGGCAACCTTTTGGGACGTTGTCCACGAAGGATCTGAAATCATCATCTGCAGGAAACAAATTTCTAGGGTATAAAAAACTATGCAGCATTCCTAATAACATCTACCTAGACCCGCATAAGATATTTATTAAACAATGAATAGATTCACATAAGATCGCATGTGGGACAATAGGTTTGTCGTTCTTTTTCTGTGGGATGTGGGCCAAAGAACAAGTTCTGATACCATGTAAAGTCTTAAGTCCCTCAAAGCTTAAAATGATATGTGGAGATATAAAGGTTATTCATTTCATCGCGATGTGCAGCCTTATTTCATGTCTTTCCGGGTTTGCATTTGAACACGTTATCTAGGATATTTCATTCCTAAATGGCAAAACGGTTTTATAAATGGAACAAAATTGCATGTAAATTGTTGACTCACAATTCACAAAAGAACCATAATTTCCTAGCTATTCTCATTCAAGATTCACGATTCAAATAAAAAGAAACTATCTATTTGCAATATGAGAATAGATGTCGGATGAACATTTGCTGAACAATAAGTAAATGAAGCTCAGCATTACTCATCACCATGTACGAAGAGCAATTCAGCTCGTGATCGATAACAGAACTAAACATATTCAATCATATGTGACTTTGTGTTCTACATTTGTGCATACCACTCATCAAATTACTGGAATCTAGCTCTGAATAGTATAATTACTACTCAGGATTATGCATTTTTCCTTTTGTTAAGTACATTAATCAACTTTCTACGAGAAAATCAGTGATCTGTTTCGCCCTTAATTCGAGAACATTTACTTCAATGACAAGCCAAATAAATCAATCAATTGAACAGAAATAATGCTTATGTAATTTCAATTGCTATAAATTAGTACTAAAATTTTCAAATAAGGGCAATTCAGCACCAGAAAAATCATTTCAAAATTGGGGAAATGAGATGCGAGAATCAACCCATCATCAATAAATCAATCGATTGAACTGCGAGAGCATGAATGGATTACCAGTGATGAGATTCATATCGCAAGGAACAATGCACTCGTCGTAGCCGGTATCGTCTTTCTCGCCGGTCTCGGGCGGGAGGCGAGTGCCGTGGCCGCTGTAGTGGACGAAGAGAACGTCGCCGGGCTTGGCCGATCCGACCATGTCGGTGATGGCTTTCCGGATGTTCTTCCCCGTCGGCTTCGTGTAGGAGCGGTCTGTGTCGATGAGGATGGTGATGTCGTCGTCGGAGAATCCGTAGCGATCGAGGAGGCATCGGTGCATCCTCTTGACGTCGTTGACGCAGCCTTTGAGCTCGGCCTTCGTTCCCGGATAGTTGATTCCGATCAACACAGCTTTCTTCACCATCTCCGATCGACACGACTGGGTTTCAGAGAAAGGAGGATTGGGGATTTCGGATATGATCCTTTGCAGAGACAAATATGCGAAAAGTTGACTCTGCTTTTTTTTTTTCCCTCCTCTTCTATTTTTCGCTGTTTCTGGATTTGCTTCCCTTTACATAGGCATTGTTCTGGCATTTTCTATTTTGTTTCTCTATTAATTTTTTTTGAACGGCTCTATTAATTTAATACTATGATAAGTTTGAAATTTTAATATTTAATTCTATTAAAACTGGTTGATTGGTTCAATGTACAAAACCGAGTGGATGTGGTGGAATTAAAGGCAGAAAATCCCATTTTACTAGATGACTTTTTTATTTATTAAGTTATAATAATAAATAATCCTTTTTAAGGCGAATTTTGACATTTTGTTTCATTAACAGCTCTCAATGGTTCAAATATATATCAATAGTTTTTAATTGTTTTCGATAATGGGATTGACCTGGTGTGGTGTGGTTGCTACTTTAGCTGTTAGTGAGAAAAATAATTTAAAATGCAACCCACGTGTTAAATACTTCATTGATAAGAGTAATTTAATCTTTTTACAGAGCAACCTGAGCTGGGCTTTTGCTTTCTTCCGCAGCCAGAGATTCTTAAACTTTTCGGTTACGAAATACTAATTATTATTTTTTATTATAACGGGTTTAATTTATTCGGGGCACATGAAAACGAGTCTTAGGTCAATTAGGGTGTTCTTTACCTATTAAAATATCGTCTTATTTGATCCTAAGATTTGCACCTCTGTTTTGACTAATTTTCACAACTAGTGAGTTAGCTTTGAATGGCAACGGATGGTTATTGTATTTCCATCCTAGCTCTCATCTATGAAATAGATTCTTCATTTTCATTTATTTGATTACCATTTACTATTTTTCTCGATTATTATGAAATAATATACACAGTATTAAAATAATAACCAACCAGATAAATGAATTTACATAGACTAGATTAGGGGTGGGTAAAAAAAAACGAAACCGGTAAAACCGACCACCACCGGTGAGCCCGGAACCGAAAATTCCGGTGAGTTTTTCCGGTGGTGGAACTGCCGAACCGGTAGCTTGTTGGTTGGTTTCCGGTTCAGCATGAGCAGAATCGATTTTCAGGTTGGGGCTGGTTCCAAAATCTCCCAAACCGATAATATCGGATTGGGTTCGTGAAGGGGTCAATTGGGTGGTTAACCACCCGATGCCCACCCTTAGACTAGTTAACACAGAACCAAATATTGAATATTTCACGTTCAACCTATCAAGTACGTGATATGGTAATTAGTAATGCAATACAAGCATAGGTAATATCCTCCACCTCGGAATGTGGGTTTGGATTCGAGGCGGCTCATATGATTTTACAGGCGACAACTACTACATCACGGTGTATAAAGTCGTGGCAATAGGCTCTGGCCAACAAAAGTCACTCCCCAGTAGGGATGGCAATGGGGAGTGGTTGGGGCCACTCTCCCAAGGTCACGTCCTTGTCCCCGCGTTGACCGCGCCCCGCGGGAAAGGGGATTTTATTCCTCGTCCCATTCTTGTCCCGCGGGGTATTTTTATTCCTTACCTCGTTCCTGCCTCATTCTCATCACCCAAAAAAATGCACATTTGAAATGACAATTCTCAATCTATAATTTTAAACAACATGCATAGTCAACCCATAATTTTTAAACAATATACATATAAAAAAAAACATCACATAACAATATATCCATGTCTCATAATAATTTACACATAATAGAAAGTGTCTTAATGAAATATCTTATAACATAAAACTTAAAGTTTCCAACTTGATTTCATAATGGTACAAATA
>JAYMTN010002633.1:0-10832 GCA_036897425.1 Erodium trifolium | reverse complement strand
TTATAAGATTGACCCTTTCCACTTGTCAAACTGTTGTATTATTTTTTTACCGTCACGTCTCAAGTTCGGTCAAAGCCGGATTTGGGGTGTGACAGTCCCCCACAGCTCATCCCATTCGCATCGTCGTCCACCACAACGTAAATGCTCAGAGCTCCTCCTAGGAGCTGACGCCTCTATTTTAAGCCCTCAACGGGAGGTTAGAGATTCTGACCCACATAGAGAAGTGCATGAACTCGATGTCACGGGGTCGCATGTGCGGGTGCATGTCCGCAAAAAGGATAAGTGAGCGACGAAAAGCCCCGGGTTCCCTAGCTAGGAAACAAGCCCATTCCTACGCCGTCCAAAAGAAAAAGCCCACCACGCCCCCTCCACATTCCAGAGTTCCGCCAACCAATCTGCCGAAGATTTACAATAGAAAGTCCTGGTGTTCAACACCCGTGCCGCCACAACATAAGCGAATTTAAGGCCCCGACCACAGAGTTACATGGGCGGGACAACTACCTCATGAATAGTTAGGTCCCCCATGCGAGAACCCAACTCGTCCGCTCCTGACGGCTGACCGCCCTGCGGAACCATATGATCCTCCCTACATCTTACACGGTCCGTCACATTGCTCCTTCTCCCGTCCCTACCGATCCATACCTACATCAGAGATGATTCGTCTGAACCAATCCAGTCAGATAGCTTGTACCCTAACCCATCGTCTGGTCCACCACCATCCTTATCACTGGGTGAGGAATGCACACGCTTATGGTGCTGGCGCCGATCGGTCATCAAAGCTGGGCCTCAAACCCTGGCACAGAGAAAAGGCGATTCACGTATTTTTTGATTCCATATCGATTTTATCATTAATATAATAGAATGTTTTATACATTTATACGCGAGCACATCCCAATCAAAATTATATCTAAATCAATTTCATGCACA
Source organism: Erodium trifolium (assembly GCA_036897425.1). Classification (NCBI taxonomy): domain Eukaryota; kingdom Viridiplantae; phylum Streptophyta; class Magnoliopsida; order Geraniales; family Geraniaceae; genus Erodium; species Erodium trifolium. Next base: position 9,905 of record JAYMTN010002633.1, on the reverse strand, counting down.
TTGCCTAGAATGCAAGGCAGGAAAATTGTGGACACGTCTCGAATAGATTTAGATATTTTTCTTTTTAAAATTTGTATTGAAATATAAATGTTGTTGGGAAAATTTATTAGAATGCGTAGCTGGAAATATTGTGGAAAAGTTAATGACACATCATAGGCATACACGTGGCATGTTACAGACCAAGTATACACGTGGGCACTTGGCCATGGGGATTGAATGTTACTTCCTAATAATTGAACGATTTTGTCCCACTTTTCAATCGTGAGGTGTCTTCAGGCGGAAAAAACCATGTTAATAACATCTTTTGTGAGCTGGGATGAAACAGAACGTTATGGGTTTAAAGTTCCAACTCCGACCTCATCTCATCAAACGTTATGGGTACAAAACCTTATCGAACAAATCATATCACCAAGAGTATGAACAGAAACATCAACAACAATCATAAAACTCGAAGGATATCAAAATCTTACATCACGTTCCAAAAGATAACAAAACTCTATCAACCAAACTTCCCCATGACTGGTACATCTAGTTTCCTTCTGTCTTGTTTGAAAATGAAACAATATTCTTAGCATCTTCAGTAGATACAAAATTGCATTCAACAACAATTCAATCAGATTTTCTCCTCTTTCTTCTATCATTGCCATCCTTTCCTCCTTTCATCCCGCCTCTACGGCCTCTCTTAGATCCCTACAACCAATTAAAATCAATCAATTAGGCACATTTATGTTGTATTATGTCTCTTAAGTATTGACAACCAAAATACCTCGGTGGAGAAAGACTTGAGAGGGTCCTTGTCTTTATTGGATCTTTTCCTAGGCCCATTGCGCCGCGGGTTCTTGTTCTGTCCCATTGCTGCTCTCGCAAGCTTCACAATCTTGCTCGCTTCCTGAGTTGTAGGGTCCACTAGGTAGTCTGGAACATCACGCAGGTGAGGAGCTGGAGGCTTCTTGCTAAGATTCTTGTCATGCTTCAACAAATCTACATGAATATAGGTAGAGTATCACCAAACAAATAACAGGGATATGAACAGTATAATTCATAACTAATCAATAGGTTTCAGTACCTAAGTCCCTTGGATTAACTTCAAAATGAGCCTTCAACCTAAACAGATAGGGCGTCATCAGAAAACAAATACCAAAAATGTTAGTGTTTCAACAACTGTAATGAATTTGAGTACAATTGTATAAGGTAGTTCTTGAAATTATGTTTAAAATAGTTTCTTGTAGTATATATCACCAACTATTTGACGCAACACACATCCGAGTGGAGAAAGGTACAAAATTTAAGTGGTAGAAAATACTAACTTTTCGGAGTTGAGGATTTCATTTCTCAAATCCTGAGCTCGTGATTCTCTGACTGCAACTTTTGTTACACTTTTAGCCATATCCTGCCAAGAACAATTTTAGTCACATTTAGATATCTTGTACTCGTGGGGATCCCTTATTATTAAAAGAAATGAGTTGTATAATGACTGATCATATAGATAGAGAGGAGGTTTACGAGTGGAAGGAGGGAAGAGTAAGCACCTCAGCTCTATAACGTAAAGATTCTACTGCATTCTTGGTAAGCAATGGAAATGCAGCAATAACTTCCGAGTCCGGGTTTTCACTATCCCCCAGAAAGGATTTTATCTGTTCAAAATTTTCCATCTCATCTGTAGAAACCTTTAAACAGCACAAATTAGTGATGTCATGTTATGGAATTCAAACTACCAAGAAAAATATACCAAGCGATCTTAATAGACATATATATTAAAAAAATATCACTAAAACAAAAGGGAAAGCTTGATGATCATTCTACTAAGATGACTTTTGTTTGTGAAAACTTACAAGTGAGATAGAAGAACCAGTGTTATATGCTCTTCCCGTCCGTCCAATTCGATGAACATATCCTTCTACATTCAGAGGCATCTCAAAATTTATAACCTGTGAAAAAAGTAGATGAATATTTAAAAGAAATAGATCCAAAAAAACAAACTGTACGCTAGCTGAAGAATGCATTAGAAGATAAAATGCTAATGTTCCAGATATTTGGATGAGTAACTGCCTAATATTAGAAAAAGAATGCATACATACATTATAGAAACAGATCACAAGAGGTTATGTAAAAGATTAATAGCTTACCGTGTGTACATTCTTAAAGTCAATTCCCCTTACAACTCCAAATTCAGAGTCCAATTTTGGCTTCGTACGTTTTTTAGACCTCTTCGACTCAACTTGGCTCTCCCCATTATCTTTTTCGGTCTCCTTTGTTTGGCTGTCATCAGTTGCAATCAAATAATCAAAAAGCCCAGCATTGAATTCCTGATGAAAGCAGACATACACTTCATAAGGGACTAATTGTGTTATTAAGTAGAGATTACTGAAATCATGATTATTAACTGTTTTACAGAAATTTAAAAATGAAACAGTTAAGCAAACCTCAAGAATATGGAGACGAGAATTTTGCGGCAACTCAGAATTTAATACAGCTGATTTTATCCCGAACTGCCAAAAACAAATAAAAACACAATGGAAACAGAACTCAGATGAAGCAGATAGCATGCATACAAATAATCATTTGCTTTCACTTCAGCTGGTAAGTCACATGTCATTCAGTAAACTAGAGAAATTTAGGAGGCAAAAATAACACAAATATACACATAACTTTTATTGTATTAAAACTTTCAAGCATACCAAAATACCTTCTCCAGGAAAAGTTTTAATCTGAAACCCATGTCAATATTATTGGTAAATACGAGAACTTTTTTCTGAACCAGCTCCAACTTCAGAAGTGCAAGGATGTACAGTAACTTGTCACGTTCACTACATGATATCTAATACACAACAGAATTATAAAGCTCATTAGTTATATGATAGTTTGAACTCAACAACGTTAGATAGAAAGCAGAGATATGATGATGCTTCAACCACATACAGACCCCATACAGACACATAAGAATCTATAGAGTTTGTATCCATAATTATCCTTTCCAAGAACTACAGAAAAATATTTCATTGCGAAAACTACAACTTCTTTTGGTGCTGTATATGATTCAAAAACAGGAAAGGAGAGAACCAGAAGATTAACATGAGTAAATTTTTAATACATGTAGTATACAGATGAAAACGAGTGCTGGCGGTAGAAATTCAATCATCAGTCTAATGGGGTGGGTGGCGGTTCAGAAAATGCAAATTGAAACATATACTTCTAAGTTCTATGTTCTAACAAGGACACAGTAAATCTTACCCAAAATTGTTGAACATTTTTGGGGATAGCCTCGTCCTTGGTATCCCCAACTTCTGGCAAAGTCAAAATATAGGGGTTGTGTAGATACAGCTTCTTCAGTTCCTCAACATCAGTACTGCAAACCAAAAGATCAGTATATATATACATACAGTATCCCCGTACACGTAAATGATTACAATCACCAAGAAGAGGGTGGATGAGAGGATAGAAGCTGAAATTTAATCATTATCTTTTTTTAGTTTAAAGACAACATATAGCAGGAAAATCACTTTATATATTAGTTAAGCCCTACTTCTACAGGAGAAATAAAATCAAATGTAAGTGTATTTTAGCAGATGATTACATGCATGGACTCTTTGACCTAGTTACAATAAAACCGAAGTTAACTCATACTATACAAACAATGAGCAGGATACACATTTCTCCTTAAAATCAAGAACCATTCAGTAAAATGAATTTAGAGATAAATTTCCTATAACACACCTTGAGGTTGCAGACATAAGAAGGCACTGACAACGTCTAGGTACATGAGCCGTTAGAGCTTTCAAATCATCTTTATATCCGTACGATAAAAGAAGATCTGCCTGGAAGAAGAAGAAAAATACAAACTAATGGTCACCCAACACGTGAAGCTAATGAATCAGACTTAATAACCCAATGGTGGAAAACAAAAGAGGATTAAGAAGAAAAAAAGCAGAGTAACAGAAAGTTGAAATGCTGGAGCATTTATCTGAACCAAATCCAGCCGAGAAGGCCATGTCAATAGACATGGGGGTAAATATTGAATCACCAAAACATGAATTCCAACCTTTAACGCATTTAGTACATACAAGAGAACTTGGCTCTGAGTTCATACCTCGTCAAGGATGAGAACCTCAAGTGATTCATTAATGGATGCTGGCTGAAATACTCCATTAGACAAGCATTTTGGTATGCAAGCTGGTGTGGAAACCAAGATATCTGGTCGTCCAGCCAGTGCACCTCGCTGCAAGACAAAAAATGTCTTAAGTGATTATGCAATTTCATAACTAAGGGCTCAATTACATATTCACACATTTAAACTGAGGAACTCACTAAATCAGCGGGGTGCATGCTGCTATTCAGCTGAACTGCTTTCAACTGAACTCGGCACAACTCAATGAGAGACACAATCTCATTGTAAACCTGTAAGCTCAGAAATCACAAACTTCACTCCCAAATCACAGTATGTAACAACATGACTCTAAAGCAATCAAATTGAGAAACAGAGGGGAGCTAAACATACCTGCTGAGACAGTTCCTTAGACGGGACGAGAACAAAAGCACTTGGAGCAGGCTTGTTATTGGTTCCTGCAGAGGTAAACAGCTTCTGGAGCAAAGGCAATAGGTAAGCGAAAGTCTTCCCAGAGCCAGTCTTCGCTCGCGCAACCACATCCTTGCCTTCCTGAAATATCAAACAAAGGCTTGAGCGTTTATGTGTTTTCTCAGCTCCCAAACAGAGAAATTAGTTTGTTGACGTAGAAAGAATAGGCTTACCAAAATGAGAGGGATAGCTACTTGCTGAATTGGTGTGGGCTTGTCGATGCCTTTCTTGAGAAGGGCACGAACCAAGCGAGGATCGAGACCTAGTTCTTCGAAAGTTTTGTTCTCGTCTCCTTCCCACTGCTCCTCATGCTTGAGGTCTTTTACCAGTTCCTCTGCCATGGCCGATACGAGAACAGTACGTTAGGTTAGAATAGCTAGAGTGGAGGAAGGAGGAGAATGGAGAGAGTATTCATATGGACGTTAGGGTAGAAGAGACAGTGGAACGGGCCGGGTCAGATCCAATACTTTTATTGGGCTTATATAGGCCCGTTTATCATACCATTTTATTGGGCTTTCCCGGAGAGGATTTTTAATTTCTTGATTGACAATAATTTGCTATTTCATTTCAAACCATTTGAGTCCATCAGTAATGTTTATATTTTTCACTCACATTATTTTTTTTTTTATGAACTATAATCGTAACCATTAAATTAAACAAAATTAAGATCCCGACCTAAAGCGGGATAACAAAAGAATAATAAAACAAATAAGTGAATTGAATAGTCCGAACATCGTGGGACTAAAAGCAATAACGAACAAAGAAAAATGCTCAAATACCGAAATGTTCCTGGTGGGTGTCGGGAGAGGGATACTACGATAGCGGCCGAAGACACTGGTACATCTACTCCAAACGCTGAGCTAGGATAGAGTGGACCCATTTTCGGAATATTGGCGTCGAGACGGACTAAGTATTCCTGCGAGGATCTAGAGTGCGTCGTCCAAGTTTAGGGCTCCAAGAACGTGAGAGTGTTGGCTCCCGAGGTATTAAAAGAGTATTGTGTCGGTACTTGGTGGAACCACTACCACCATACGTTCAGTGAGGCGGTAGTACTCGCAAACCCCTTACTAGACCACTAACTTCTCATTGGGCAAGGCAAGAGTGCCAGTTGCTCGGTACACCTCCTTAGAGTGTGTAGAAGCCTCAGATTCTGAATCGTAGATATCCAACATCAGGCGATTCCTACCCATCGGGAAGAAAGTCGTAGCTAGTCCCCGAACGCCCTGCGGTATTTCCTCCGTACGGCTTCTCGGGAAGGAGTGGGATTGACCTCTAATCGGAATTGGTGGAGGCCCTATTCCTCGTAATGAGGGACCACCAGAAAATTCAGGGTGAGACCCCATGACGAGAAAAAACCTACCTCGTCGCCAAGGAGCCCGGGTCGGCCGTACACTTATGACAGGAAAAGACCTGACCAGTCGGAAGATCCTACCTCCTCATCCACCATCTGCACCTTCCCCTTTCAGTCTCCTGCTCTTGAGGGCACTGGTGCGAATCTCGTTGTCTGGTGGATGGAGGGACCCGCAAGTGGGCCCAGTTCATCCCCTGAGTCTCTTTCCCATGCCGAGCTAAGGACCAAACAGTTTGTGGGTCAGCGGGTGTTGGGCATGTCGAGGCCATATGCCCAACACGACTACAACTAATGCAATGGTCCGGTCGGTGTTCATAAATAAGGTGAAGAAAAATACGTATCTCTGATTCCGAGAGACGAAACCATAGCTAACTTTGTAATGGAAGACGCACGTCCAACCGCACTTGGATTCGCATAAAGTTCCCTAGCTCATCTCGTCCACATCGTCGTCCACGACTAGACAGGTGCCTAGAGTGCCCCCAAACAGAAGCCTACACCACGGTTCCAAACACCCTCTGGGAGGTTGGATATGCAAACCCAGACTGAGAAATGGGTGAATAGCATGTCTCTACGCCGCATCTAAGGTTGAAGGTTCGTGAGCAGGACCAGGGAGCACCGAAAAGCTCACGATTCCCCAACCAGCACCCGAGCTCTCTCCTTCGCTGACTGGAATAAGAAGTTGACCACTCTTCCCTCCAATGGTCTTGCCACCACGTCTGGTGTATTCTTGAGCTTCGCTAGCCAATCCACAAGGGAATGCCAAAAAAAACGTCCTTGTGGTCATCACCCAGCCCGAAACTGCATAGGCGAAGTTGAGGCCCTTGCCGCACAGTTCCGTCGGAGGGGTAACCACCTCCCGGATTGCCAGTCCACCCATGCGGGCACCTAACTCGTCCATTCTCTCTTGTCTAGGAGCCCTCGAGACTTGCTGACTTAGCCTGAAACCAGATCGCCATGTCGAGTCACCACCTTTTCCTGCCCGATCGAGTTGAGAGGGCCTATCCAAACCTCCGTCGCTCTACCAATCTCTGATGTCGACCTCCGTCGTGCCCTCTGCCCCAATCAGAGGAGAACCCGGCTTCCCCCTCCCAAAAGAAGTGTCCCCTGTCGGAGCAGAGGATCCTTATCGAAGGCTTGCTCCGTCCCCGATCTCCGGCTCTTCATCCTCTTTAACCGAGCCCACCTCGTGTAAAACATCTCATCCCAATCACCCCCGACGCCATGCAGAGCCGAGACTGATGGAAGATGACCCGCACCGGACGTACCTGCCGAAGAGATGCGACGGAACGGATGAGACGACAGCCTCGCTACCGCCCTTGCATGCCTCGGCTGTGGTCCACGAGCCAAGGTCTGCCGTGGACCACAGCCGATTTATCGAATCCGGAAATATTTAAGAAAGGGAACAATTCAAAGAGTGCTCGGCCTCTTCCATCCATCCCTTTTATGCTTGAACCCCAAATAATAATCATCAATGTCAACGATAATAAATCTATAATTTCTTGACATTAAATTGCGGAGATATATGAGAAAGGAAATCAAATCGAGAGAGATACATGGGGTTTAGGCTGATATAGGGGAAGAGATGGAAGAGGATTAAACTCTTCCTCATGTATTCTCACGCTCCTTCAACAACATCAAATGGAGAAGAGGAGAATGGGACTCAAGAGGGGCAAAAGAGAATGCATGTCTGCTACTATAACACCTAAGAATTATGAACTATGTGCAGGACTGAGATAATTTAACACGAACTGAAAATGACGATTTCAGTTTATTGCATTATGAAACCGTAATAACGTACATTCATTGTAGAAACATACGTTAGCTATACAAGAAGTTTGAACGGTAACAATGTCCCTTCTGCATTTGAAAGCAAAGGACCAAAAGATAGCAATTCTTAATGAAATATCTCCAAAACATAACTATTGTTGATGAAAAATCTATCAAAAACAGAAATGTTAAGTAAGACTGATCTTCCAAGACTTCAATTCAATGGCCTGATCATTGACATTTTCCGCATAGTTGAGTCAATCATCGTCTTGAGATTGCCAGATGCAAAATCCAAAGTCTCGTTATCATCATCAGGAGCAATGTCACTCTCATCATCAGCATTAGAGGTGGAACTCGATGCATTCACCACACTGCCACTCTCATTCACTTCAGTTTGATTTCCCTCATCACAATCCAAAAATTCTATCTGTGTACCTGCTTTGTCGTTCTCTGATGTCGCCATCATATCAACAAAAGTCAAGTTATTCATAATCTCAATGCCATCGCTATGCTTCTCCCTCAGCAACTCCGGGACACAATGGCCACTCATGCCACCATTTATAGAACTCGAGCGGGATGGAGTGTCAATATCAACGCTTCTAGGTTTCAAGCAGGTAGCATTGTTCTTCATCAAATGTCCCAAGTTTGAGTCTTGTGTGTAGTATTGCTGACCAAAACAGATATTATTATAACCATAAGGATAAAACGGAATTGGAAGAGGATAGTACATATAAGGACCATAACTTTCCCATGGGTACAAACTCTTCTGATAAGCCAATCCTGTTCGGTAACTATCATAAGTCTCCACAAGGCCATAAACGAGCCTCTCCTTAGGCTCCGCCCTCTTTACTTCCACCATCTTGCTCTTCAGTTCATGAAAAGTTTGCTGCAACACATGACTAGCAGCATCCTCGGACTCAAATGTTACAAAACCAAACCCCCTCGGTTTTCCATCTCCATCATGCATCACAACGGCATCCTCAATTGATCCATAACTCTCAAAGTAGTTTCTGAATTCTCCTATTGTCAGGCCATCCGGTAACCCCCCGACAAAGATTTTCTTAACTCTACTTAGCTCAGTGTTAGTTGAGCCATTGTCACTACTGTCATGCTCTTCATCCTGGTCCCTCTGCCCCCTTGGCCTTGCTGGTTTCACATCAACCTATTGGGTAATAATTGGGGACCATAATCACATTAGCCCTAATTGCGGATAATACAGATATCACAGCAGAATCCTTATACAATTTCATCATGATACAAAAAACTAATTAAAACCCAGTAAACAAAATCGAAATTCATCATCAATTACACAATAAGAAGAAAAAATATACATAAACCTTATTGAATCATAATGGGATTATTAAAACAACAACAAAAAGTACCCTTTTTCCCAGAATGGCATGGTGTTGATGAGACAGGGCTTGTTCAGCCATGGATGGTTCAATGAAGCTAACAAAGCCAAACCCTTTTGAGCAGCCAGTGTCTCTGTCATGGATGATTACACAGTCGTCAAGTTCACCAAATCTGACGAAGTACTCTCTCAAATTAGCCTCAGTGGCTTCTCTGGAAATACCGCCAACAAAAAGCTTTCTCTGCATAATTTCCATATTCACAGTAGCAAAACCTTTCAAACTCTACTTCTCAAACATAGAACTAGTAATTCCAGTATTAGTAAATTAGGTCAACAATATATATCTAGTTAAATCACCAATATATTTTTTTGAAAAGATTCTACGTGATTTGCTGAGGTGTAAGATTAGATTTTCCTCTAACCGACCCTCCCTGATTTGAATAAGGCAATCCATTTTATTTTCTATTTGTTGGTAGTTCAAGTTTTATTGATTTTGTATTTTAAAATTTAACATATGATTAATTGGGCTCACATATAATGGCTCAGAAAAAACATCTCTCTCGCAACTTGAGAGCAAACCTTAGTCTTAGCCGCCGTACCCATGTGATCAGGTGTTTTCTAGTCCTGTCCTTGCTGCCGACGATTTCGCTGACGTTGCTGCTGTACTCCATGTCGGCTCTGTCATGGCGTCTCCGGTGCAGACTTCTCCCTCAAAGCCTCTGGCTCTTCCTTTCTCGGGCGGCGCGCTTTCTAGGGTTGCGCCTTCACATGTTCTGCTCCGACCCGGGCCCTGGTTCCTCCTCTCACTGGTGGAGCGGGATCTACGGTTGCCTCCTCTTCACGGCGCGAGCCTCTTCCACCCA
>JAYMTN010002632.1:0-10833 GCA_036897425.1 Erodium trifolium | reverse complement strand
GTTTTTTTTTAAGGCAAATATGAAGATAAATGAAAGAATTTTTTTACATTTTACGATTTTCATAGTTTGAGAAACCAATGATATGATTTTGAAAATTTGATTGTTAGGGTATTTTGGATTTTTTAACGTTTTTTTAATGGAAAATTAACTAAAAATAATGATGTGTACTAAATTGAAAATACAAAATTTTCAAAGTAGTGGAAAGAAAAAGAAACGGTATAAAATTTTATACTGAAAAATAAATTTAAAAGAATGTGAAGTTTTAAATCAGTTACATCACCAAAGCACATTTTAGCACCTAAAAAACTTTGTTTCAGCTAAGCATATTTTAGCACATAGATATTGAGGTTGTGGAGAGTGCCGTCACCTTCGAAGAAGTGAAGAGGGCCGAGAGGTTTGTGCTGTGGGTTCGGGCCGTTACGGATGTAAACGCCGTCGAGGGCCGGCGGGAGGGAGCCGTGGATGACGGAGCAGCCGGTGGGAGGCAGCTCGCCGACCGGAACGAAGTTTCCAACGAAGACTTGTTTTGGGTCGACGGAAGGAGGGAGGGGAGAAGAAAATAGTTTTGAAAGAAACATTTTTATTTTCTTGAGTTGCAGTTTCTGTTGTGATTGAGGGATTGGAATTTTGGTTATTAATAAACACTGTTGGGAGAGAGTGTGGACTTCATATTCTTTGTGAAATTAAAAGTTTTAAGATCTTGATAATCTTGGGCAAACTAATACCTCAAACCGTGTTTATGCATTACCTTTTATTTACGGGTTTTTTTATAGTCAGAACCGTTGTAAACGTTCTATTGTTTTTTTTTTATCGGAAAAGTTTTATAGATCTCTCCCAAGAGATGGAAGGCAGTCTGAATAAAACAGACTTAAAATAAAATACAGACGCGGTATAAAACCTACCAACAGAGCAAGAACCTAAAGATAGAAACTGAACGAGCTGATGCAAAAACTAAAGCTGAGGAACACAAAAAATGAACCCTACTCACAGACGTGGTAAACGTTCTATTGTTATTGAATTATTGTTAGGCCCACGTGAGGCCATGACACATAATTTTCACCCGCAAAAGTTCACGACGAAATCCTCAAGATTGTGCATCAATTGGTTGAACAAACCCATAAGATTGCGAGTAATTCACTCACAACATGTGTGTTATTGAATTGCAAATCCTAACGCAATGCATCCGTCAAAATTATACATACGAAATAGGTGAACCAAAAATTCAATTTTCATTGCAACACAATAGATTGATGATGTATAATTTATAGCTCGATACTTAGGAAAATTCCAAAAGAAACTTACAAGTTTGATACAGTTTTTTTTTTCCTTTTGAATTTCTTGTATGGGGTCAAATTAGATATGGGTCGTAAGAGAGAACGTTAATATAGATACTGTGGTTGGAATGGTTCGAGTGCCTTCAGACGGTCCGTGTCTTTTGTTGGCGCGTGATCTCGACGTTGGTGCTCCGGAGCCTTGGTCAGCTATCGTCGGACTTCCCCGTGGATCCTCCGGTCGCGATTGTTCCTTGGCAGCTTGTGGTTCTCCTTCGACGTCTCTGGTGAGCCGTTCAAGATATGTTGTGGGAATCGTTTCCAGGCTTGGATTCGATGTGGATCACGTCTCTCTCGTGGAGTTATGTTTCTCCAACCTCCGGTGATGTCTCCGGCCTTGTGATGCTACTGCACTATCCTGGCATCAGTTCTCCGGTCACATGTATCAATGTTCTGAAAATCACGACTAGGCCCCGCCTAGACGTCATTTCCTTGTTGGCCGACCTGATTAATCTCCGATTAATTCGATAAATCCCCGATTAATCCCCAAAAGTCCTTAGCCGCCCGCCTATCGCTTAGCGATTTTTAAAACTTTGGCATGTATCAGTTCTATTTTTGGGGCCTCTGTGGTAGGTTTCATTAGAGAACCACGGATGAATAGTAGAAGTCAAGTTGTAATAATAAGGGTCACATGTGAATAGGAGGGGTCAGGGCTTGGCATTTGCAACCTCAAGCCTTGCCCATCCGAGAGAGAAGCTAGAGTCTAAAAATAATCTTCCTGTATTGTGATATAATCGATAAAGCTTCTGTTTGTGTTCATATCTCTGAATTCCCTTGTAACTTATAGCTATTGTGAGCTGAGTACAAGCATAACCCTGAATGTCCCTAACCCTTTGATTCAGATAACCTCTTGAATGAGTGTCCCTAACCCTTTGATCCAGATAACCTCTTGAATGGTTGTACCTACTGTACCAAAAGAGGGTCTAGCCAGTAATACATATGTCATTCGTGTGACATATAATCGTTGTATCCACAACCTGTTCATAGTGAGCATGTACTGCCCAACAATACTTCTTCAAAGATAGCAAAAGGGCTCACAAGAACAAAATCAATCTTTTGCTTACTAAAATCTCCAAGAGAATAGCGTAAGTGCAACGCAAAATGCAAAATCACTTCCCTCGAATCGACATAATCTAGCTACAGTTTAGCGAAACGGAAAAAAAATACAATCTAGCCGATATATAAACTAAATCATTATTCGATTCCCAATGATTACACAGTATAAAATCCGTTCCAGGGGGGCAGCTCCAACGGCATCATGGACTCTGCCTCGAAAGCGGCGTGGATAATTCCTCAGAATATATGCACGATGTCATAAGCAAATCTATAACGTCAAAGAAAATTAGGAACACATAAAGCAGGTTTATAGGAATAATTGCAACAAAAAAATACTGAGGTATTCATTTTTTGCAACTTGTACCCTCTTCTTTCATAATTACAAAAAAATGCCATGACCTTGTCTGTGTTGCACTTTGTTCCAAAATGACGTTTTACCCTTGCAAATTTATATTTTAAAAACAATAAGTGAAAAAAAAGAATCCAAATTTCATATCCCTTATTTTTTTTCTTCTTCTATTGTAAGTCCAAAGCGTAAGAATTATTATTTTTAAAATTTAAATTTCAAAGGATAAAATCGTCATTTTGAAACAAATTTATACAAAGTGTAACAAATATAAAAGTGCAGGATACGTTTTTTGTAATGATCAAAGAAGAAAGCTACAAGTTGCAAAAAGTGAATACCTCAGGGTACTTTTTTGCAATTACCCCCGTTTATATTCACAACCTTTTAAATATAACTGAAGTTTTTACTAATAGTTAAACAGATGGAAAGGATACGTCCAGAATAACACGAACGACTGCACAAAATAAACATGAGACAAAATAGTACGTTAGATGAGTGTATAGAGTTTAAAGCATACGAAAAGAAAGAATAAGTATTCTTAAATGCCTATTCATAAATAAAAATATTATTCATGAAAAATGCAAAACCAAAATAGGAGAGCTCTATTAACTTAAATTGCATTGCTACTTGCATGAAAGGTGCTCTTCTTAACCAGACATGTAGGGGTGTAAACGAGCCAAACCCATAACAAACAGTTTAGCTAATAAATATTTGGTTCGAGCTTGAACCCAATCTTCCAAGACTAGACAGGCTCGCGAGCTGGTCATTTAGTGTTTATTTAATCATATATATATCACATTTAATATAACTAAAATATAAGCTTACTTTTATGCTCTATATTTCTTTATAAACTAGTTTGTATATAGTATTTGATTAGACACAACATATTGACATAGAATCTATGAAATTTAAGAGCATATGTAGCGGGCCAAAAATGGCGATGCCGATGCCCTAAGTTTGGGCCGCTTCCAATGCATGTCGCCGTTGAGGAGGACGCGAGGGAGCCGATTCTAGAACCGCGGTGTCGGGAACCTAGCACCGATGCTGAGGTCAGCATCGCCGCTCACAGTGCCGGAGCTCGATGCCAAAGACGAAGCAACCAATGGCGCTCGACACGGGGGGGCGAGTTGCCTGACGAATTTCTTGGCTTCACCTGCCTCCTCCTCCCTCCTTTGGGTTTAGGTTTGTTATCTGAAGTTTTGCAGAATGAAAGAGACAAAAGAAGAGAAGGAGGAGGGCGGTGGGAGAGAGAAGGTTGGTTAGTGTTGCAGTTTTGAGGTCTAGTTAAGGTTGAAGTTAGGGTATAGGTTACAGTTGAATTTAAGGTGTAGATAATTGAATTTAGGGTTTAGGGTGTATGTTAGGCTCAATTTGGCGCATTTACAGCTTGACCTTTTCAGCTTGTTCAAGCTCGAGCCTTACAATTTAGGCTCAGTTTGGCACATTTACAGCCCTACAGCATGAAACTCCGATAAACGGATTTTAAATGCAATTCTATTAACGGGAGCCGACAACTTCACAAAAAAACCATCAAATGACTTGTAAAAAGAAAATACAAAAAATAATTGCTAAGCTTACCATTAGGCCACTTGAAAAGCCATCGAGTATAACGCGGTTCCAGCAATCAAAGTATGAATGAACAGAAAACTTTGCCTTGGCTATAAGTCCAACTGAAGTTATTGCCATGACAAGGAAATAGAGAATAAATCCAGACAAACCCGTGAAGCCCAAAATTCCCGCCATAACCCCGCCGATTATCGACATAAATGTCCGGCTGCAACAAGAGAGAAAAGAAATCTTTTATGAAGTGTTTGAGCAATAATGGGTTGGATAATGAGTGTTTGAGCAATAACTTATTTAGCCTTTACTTGGATAATGAGTCTAAGCAATAATAAGTTGAAACAGTCATTACCCTTGGAGCAATAATACATTAACATCTTTCTTCTTCACTTTCTATTAGTTTGTGTTGTCTAGAATTGGGTTAATTACACATTACTACATTTATGAATTGCCCAAAACAAATGACCTATAATAAATTTTTGTAAACATGTGACTACCCTTATGAATTTTCATGTGTCACAATCGTACAAATAGATTGTGATCCTATAGTAAAGTTCCACAAACACATGACCCTAAAGTAAATTTCCACAAACACATGACTACCCTTATGAATCTTCACGTGTCACAACCATAAAAAAAATTGATTTTTTTGTCATGTGGGTTAAAAATTATATGATATCCAACCTAATCCCTCCCATCCTTTATCTTCCAACTTCAATACGATTCTGTGGAGGACTTCCTCAACGAATCAAATTGGATCAGAAGAGTAAAGCATGAGAGTGAACAGTGGGGATATTTGAAATCTACACTCAAGTCACATGTAAGTCATGTATGGGGGAAAAACAATAATGGTTTCTGTCTATTTTGTACGATGGTGACATGTGAAAATTCGTAAGGGCAGTCATGTGTCTATGAAAACTTCACTATGAGTTCAATGTATTGGTGGAAATTTACTGTAGGTTCGTGTGTTAGTGGGCAATTCATAAAGATAATTGTGAGCAATTTACCCTCTAGAATTTTATGTTATTCTCTACGCCACTATCTAGAACAATGTGCCATAATATACATACAGAAAAAAAATTATCAACTAGATACTAATCATTGAGCATGGACATAAACATGATCCCTTCATAAAAATGTAGTGCATGAAGCATAAACAGTAACACAGCTATACACACTATTCGTATTACTTTAAGCTCTATAAATCATTGGATCGATTAGAATGGCTCTCTATGTGCTGTAAATTTGTCAAAAAAAACAAAACTCACCAGTAATATATAACTTTCATGTTGCTTTGCAAGTTCTCAGCTTTGAAAGTTGGTAGATCATTGGCAACATCATTGGATTTCTTTTGAGATTCATTGTGTACAGCCATCGCTTCTGCATATTGTGGTTATACAAACTTATGAGGAAAGTTCATCATGAAACAATAGTCTTAGTTGTTACAAAAAATATTTAATCAGCACGAATCAATAGGGTTCGATGAACAATAACAGTAGTAACCGACCCTCCAATATAAGGATATAGCCTTGTCTTGAATCACAACCAACAAAATTTAGCATTGCTTGGTACTAGATGGTGCATGATTCATTATGCACAAAACAAAACATGTTTAAGCAACATGGAAAAATATTTATAAGGGTAACTTCATTAAGACCCCCACTTTGGCATTGGCATTTCGCTATCAATAACACGCCCCAAATGTGAATCGTTAACAGTATCACACCGTCACCTTTAGTATCAATAAAAAACACCCCGATTTACACAGAGAAGTTATGGTTTTATCAGCACCTTTCTCATTTATCAGAAAAGGTGAAGGTGTGTTCTTGACAAAACCATCACCTTTTCTATGTAAATCGGGGTGCTTTGAATAATACAGAAGGTGACAGATAACAACTCGTCTTTAGGGTGTGTTAATGATGGCGAAAAGTCAAAACGGGTAATATTGAATCATGAGTCTTCTTCTGCTATCTCACTAAGCACTAAGCATGAAACATATCTTATATCATAAATTAGGAACTTTTTCCATTTCCTATCAATTACATAACAAGTACCATCGCAGATTTTTAATTATATCATAATATAACATTGCAAATAAACCCAATTATCATCGCCAATGAAAAGAACAGCTTGGTCATGGCTATCAGATCTTAATACCAACAAAAACCAAGCAAATAATACCAAATCGAACAATTCGGTGAAACCCATGTCGATAAAATCAGCAAAACCCAAGACCCAAACCAGGAAATACACAAAAAATTGGAACTTTAAGATTCAATCTCACGAATTTGAATCTAAGCAGATGTGCACAGTCGTAGACAAGTCAAAAGGAGAGCTCGGAGATCAGAATGCTACCTGAGCTCCGCCGTCCGGTGACGTATGCGCCTGGTTGCTCCTCTTCTCGTCGACGGCAGGAGAATTGTTGGGAGAGAGTAGCAGGACAAAGTTACTATCGGACTCGGAGATTCAGAGGTAGTGTTTTTATTTCTTATTCAATTTCCTTTTTGTCAACTGTTTATTTATTTTTTCTTCTGGGCAGCCCACGATGCTTTAATTGGGTTGGGCCTTTTGTAAGTACAAATTTGCTACAGCCCATCTCAATAATATCACATTCATTTTTCTTCTTCGCCATTTAAGTTTTTTTATAGAGGATATCAAACAAAAGGTATGCATATAAGTATACTATTCCACACTGGCATTACAATCCTACATACGTTCTCTAATCCGAACCTTAGAACTTGGTTTTTAGCACCAATAATGTCCACCAACTCTCATGTTCATGTTCTCCTCGTGAGCTTTATGACTTCCTCGACCTCCTGTCCATCTATGGAACCCTCTATTGTCGTGCCTTAATGTATGTATTCAGGTTTTATTAAGCCCAAGAGGGTTCGGTAATTTCCTCAACCCAAACTAATCATGACTCCACAAATGGTTTGCAAGACGATTTTGGCCTCTTCCCCTCATCGCCTGCAATACCCAGGCTGCTACGCCTCACCCACAAACCACCCACATCCATTTTCATGGTGGTTCGTACCCTTCGGGTGTCTTTGACGGGAGGAGGGGTACAAGTCGACCACGATCCAAGCCGAGGTGTACCCGAAAGACTCATGATATGGAGGGATCGCATACATCCTTCCCTCTATCATCGGCGGACTCCTGCCCTCTAATCACGAATGAGGTGGCCATGAGCCCCTGTAACAGGTGATGGAGGTCCTCCCGTCCTCTCTGCATGGGATGCCTCCTTCGGGTTTTTATCCCTACCATCAGGGCTCGAGCTCATCCGGATCCTCCACTAGCCTATCGATGTCTCCCCTGCTAATGTCACTTCGTCGCCGTCTATAAAAGACCTACAAGATGAACTGTCTACCTGCTCTCTTACCGTGGACAATGATGTTGTGATTGAGGTCTCGTTCACCCGATTGCCCTGAAAATCCTTGCATGTCGACAATTTTGCATGGTTGGCATACTACTCACGTGTCGACTGTATAGAAAGAATATTATGCTGGAGGTGATAACAAAGAATTGGGGACGTTCGGCCTCAGGCTTGGTGATCAAGTATTTGGAGCCGATCATGAATTTAAAGATAATTCATGATATTTTTTGTAATTATCTAAAAAAATTACAAATTATATAAAAAAACTGAATATATTAAGATACTTTTTTACGATTAACCATTAAATTTATCCATTGGTGTCAACATGTGTGACAATAAGTAGTTTCTAGGTCCAATGATGATACTTGTGGGTGCATAGGTATGCACATGAAGCAATCCAGCTAGAAAATTGTAATGAGTAGTAACAACACACTAGTTTACTATTGGGCCATCACACACATCTCTTTCTTCTGGTTGGACTCATTCATTACATACTTAACACATCATGTCAAACCCATAAAACATCTCAATCTAATCAAGTTCTAGATGTGTTAAGGTTGTTCTTTTGTGAATGTTTATAGTGACTAATAATGTGCACTTATTCACAATGGTTGCATTGGAAGAGTTGACAATAATTGTCACCTTTAATAACAATGGTTTATATCAAGAAAAAAAAAGTGAGGAAATCTAATGTCAATTTAGTCTAAAATTAATCTTCCTCGCATCCATTTTCAAGCCGATCTGAGGATCGAACTTTTAATTTCATAGACAATTTTTTGGATCAGGCCTTCCCAAATGAGGTATATATACATTACCAACAAATTTTACTTTTTTTTTTATCAGCAAGTTTTTTTTAAATAAAAATCCAACAGCTTCAAAATGAAGCCGAAGGATAAGGGCGAACCCTCAATATACAACAAACAAAATACCATACTGGCATCTCAACACTAACAACAACGAAACAAGGTTGGGTTTAACATTTGCCTATAGCCGAATTTAACATGCATGAAACAAACCAATACATTATGAAGAGCAACCAAATACACGGGCCTGAACACCCAGATTTACCAGACTTGAAGCACATAACCAGAACAAACAAATTTTCCTTTCACACACTAAGTTTGAGTGATATTAATTATTAAGGGATAGGGTTAATCCATTTTGCATGTGAAGGCCATGCTCGTGCCATCATTATCACTAAAGCAAAGACTACATAAACAATGTTCCAAATTCTCGACCCTCCATTAATGGAAATCATCCTTAACCCATGCAGTGAGCAACTTCCCAATTGGAATGTTCCTCTTGTGTCCATTGCAAATGGGTCCAACAATTCATTAGGGTTTGTGGGACACGGCCCTTTAGTTGAGCTCTTGGATATTTCTCTAATTCAGACATTTCAATTGAATTAAATGATCATTTCCGATGAAGAAACCAACTATAACCATAATTACAACTCCATTAAGAATATTTGCTTCCACATAATTAATACGATATAATCCATATTAATTTAATCAATACTCAAGGACTTGAATATCCAGATATACACTGATGTTATAACTCGACATAAAATTTTATTGTATTTGCAATCATATGATCGAATCAAACAATAATGTGATACAACGACTTGTAGTACATACATAATCAGGTCACTTCAATGAGAACTTGAAACCTACACCTTATGTTTAAAGGGAAGGCAAGGGAGGGTAGGTTTCCCCACATTAAGGCACCATGAAAGCATAAATCTTGACTGGTAATGCAAGTAAAAAGAGAGCATATTGTTGGATTGTTTCCCACCTAATATCCTACTAGATCATAATGCAAAAAATTAGTACATGTTTGTAAGGAATACTCATTTTTTGCCATTTATCACAATCATTAAGTAGAAACCGTGCAACAAGCGCATCCCACAAAAAAAAACACAGCTATTATTCCTACCAAGATTCAATCCTTAGTGATCAAGAAGGAAATCACATTTCTGACCACTAAACTATCCCTGATGGGTAAAAGTTAGTATCTTAAAAACTTATGAGTTATTGATTTGTAAGACATAAATAGAAGAAAAATCAAATTCTTGTATCACTTAAACCTTGTATATATATTAAGAATACAATGTTTTTATCAAGCAATAACATATTTGCTTCTTGTAATCATAGAACTCAAATAAGACTGAATCACCAACCTAACATGACCATATACACATAGGGTATATGTATATAAAAAACATGTATATATGTACTTATAATTCTCTGAAAACATAAAACTAAGTTTACACTAAGGTATATACATCCCCTTTGTGTCAGTGACAGTGATGGTGGCACAAGATACTTTAACTTGGTAGCCACTCAAAGAAGAGATAGACATGGAGATGAGAATTGGGGAGGCACTTTTCTAGACCTAACCCAGAGAAGCACTCTGATCTTTCGGACATGGTGTCATGTAAGTTGTCAGAAAAACTCACTACAACACTCTTTTTGGTCATCACTATGATGATGTTCAATAATTACAAAGATGCCCCTGCACATGACAAAGAGACTGAAAAGAAAGGCTGAGGCATGTCTTTGTATTCATGCATGCATGCGTCTTTTCTCCGACACTCAGGCTCTCTTTACATGTAGAGCCCTCGGCCCTCCCCTAATCAACTTAACTTATTCTTGATTAATACAACTAAAAACTCTATCTTATTCATTCAATATGATCCTGGCTTTTGTGTGTGATTGGATTGTAATGTTTGTCTAATTGGGTGACACCCTTTTTTTTTCTTATTAAAAGGTATATTTTATTAATAATGGAAAATAGTTATCACAGCGTTTGGGATTTCGAAAGTTCCGTAACAGAAAACATTGAGACAGATTGATCGTTTAAGACGGTTTGTCGAGAGCCATATAGGCGAACAAAAATTAAACTATGAAACGTCTATTGGCACCTCTGCTCGCAAGGCAGACCCTATGATTGTCCGCATATGAGATGTCCGAGCTTTAACCGGGATATAAAGTCACGGACCGAGATCCGTAGAGATTGAAATACCCGTGCTTCCGGCTGCATGCGTGGAAGCGGGGATGTAAGGAGAAAGAATGAGTCGTGAAACGTCTATGGTTCTTGTTCACGGATCTCATCTATCGTCTCCTGGGAAGGGAAGAAAAAAACCCGAAAATCCTATTGGTGAGCGG
>JAYMTN010002631.1:0-10833 GCA_036897425.1 Erodium trifolium | reverse complement strand
CCAGTTCGGTACAACATGCCTACATTTGGGGGCACTTTGCCAGTGGAAAGGTTGTTCACTATAGTGTAATCAATCAACATACAAGTTTACAGATCGTCTAGATCAGCCCCATGTTATTTTTACAAGTAAACAATCCTCTATCAGAGACTCCCCTGACCTCGAGATCCCAATCTCAGTTCCACTATTCGAGAACCTACAGCCTCGGATTGTTCTTCGTCTCCTTCACTACTCGTGATGCTTTGATCACCGAGTGTATAGCTCCAATGCTTGATCGATCCATGAATAGCACGAGCACTTAGGCATTTACTTTATTTTCCTTCATTCAGTTCATCAACACGCTCGTCTTACACGCTTAAGGTCACTGAATTCATGTAGTAAGTAAACTGCACAGAAAGGTCTTTCTTTACCTAATGATAGATAGATATTTCGATGATGCGATCGACCCTAGTTATTGAGGTCTATACGGTATATATAATGCTGCTTGCTTCCCACACCGTGCCTCCTAGGGTTTTGGTGACTTCAGAGTCACGTTTGAGCTAAATCTCTAGTTCCCTTGATCTGCAACTAGTTTCCTTATTCAATAAGACTTTCCAAACCTTTCTCCACGCAACTATGCGTGTGTATCTTCAGGTCTTCGAAGGTAAATCACCTTGTTTCCCATCGTGATTATCTAATCTAAAGAGTATCTATACGAAAAAGGAAACGTATTTTCACCAGATGAATGTGGGCGCGTTCTAGATATATTCAATTAATCTCACGCGTCTACTGTAAATTAATGTCACTAATATTATGTGTTGACATCTTCTACTAGCTCAGCTCCGGTTTCAACATGATGTCCGTTGACATCTTCAATAACATCTTGCTTGACTCAAATGTAGCCAATAGAGATGTAGCAACAAGGATGATGATAAACGATGAGTTAAAGAGCGACATAAATCATGTACTAGAATGATACAATCTTTTGAATTCAAGGAGAAATGACCATAGTGAAAGACTGTTGGAAGAAGTGTGAGCTCATATACAACTAAGTTTGGGTTGAGGGTCACCTCATGGACTTGTTAAACATGCCTGACTAGGCGTGGTCCCGTCGAGCCAACGCCGATAAAAAAAATTCCTTTATTGGGAGGCATCCAAACCTGTAGTTGCATAATCGATTGAAAAATATCATTATCTTCTTGGGAAGTGATGGTAATGGGTTACATCATTAGAGATTAAACGAAACTCATCAACAAGTCACATCTTGATCGCAAAAAACGATTTTCCTGAACTAATGTCGATGAGAGTTAGCGTAGATTTTGTCTTTAAAAAAAAAATAGGATCATGTGTTCTATAACAAAAAATTTAAATCCAAAAGTTAATGGAAAAATATTTCATGCTAATTTTGATAAATCAAAATGTTGTAAAAGAGAGTTTTGGTATTAAATATAATTAAATAAAAAGAGATAATTTCTGCTCGCTACCAAAAAACGTTCCATTCTTTCAAATCACTACCCTAACCTGTATTTTTTTCCTGACTATTCTAACTATACTTTTTTTCAAGTTACTCATTTTTGTCCAATTTTGAAAAAAATACCCTCAACTTGAAAAAACATTGGATAATTTTAGCTTTCTACACTCAAACATTCCGTTTTTCAAATCACTACTCTAGCTTATGTGGTTTTTTTCCGCTACCCTAACGATAATTTTTTTTCAAGTTACCTCATGACGTTACTTTCCCTTCAAAAACACGTAAAAGTTCCATAATACCCCTTATTAGTAGTCAAATTATCAAAATCATGTCTTTGATTTTCCATGATTAAAAATTGATGAAATGTCAACAATGACCTTCATTAACTTTCAAAATTTCAAAATATATTGTTAGAATAATTTGTTTTTATCAATACTAATCTTTATTAATTCATTAATCTTAATTTTTTTTTGTTTTTCAATCTTAATGATGATTTAGTCTTATTATCAATCTTTAATAATATATTAATTTTTAACTACTACTTAATTTATTTTTATTATAAAATGAATTATGTATTATATTGTCGTCAACTCTCTTCAATCTCGCCCTCAAACCCCGTCAACACTAATTCCTGACCGTCCATCCTCCTCAAGTCCCAAATGGCGTTTAACCAACATTCTTATTTTGGTCGGATCTTCGAGGTATGTCCTGATCTGATGACACCATGATCAGATCTTTGATGTATGTCCAAATATGGGCATTGACGTGTTCTCGCCATCTAATTTTGGTCGAGCTTCGAGTACCTCCAACTCTAATCGACGAAGATCAAGCCTCATCCATGGTTCTCCAATTCCGGAAAAAATGAAGCTCTCGGATTTTTGGTGTTTTGAAAACAAACAAAGAAATGATAGGAGAAAGAAAGGGGTAATATGTAAAATAGGGTTAAGGATGTTTTGGGTATTTTTTTTAAAGATGGTCATGTGCTAATACCGTCTAGGCTAGTGATTTGAAAAACAAAATGTTTTAAGGTAACAAACTGAAATGATCCATTTTTATTTTCAAATTAAAGGTATTTTTGTCAAATTAAACGGAAATGATAACTAAAACAATATCGTTAGGGTAACGAGAATGGATTAAGACAGTGATTTGAAAAACTAAATGTTTTAGGATAGCGATGCCAAATTATCTCAAATAAAAATAATGTATAACTAAATGTAATTTTTTTTGAAAAGAAATTAAATGTAGTTTTTTTTTGAAAGTGAATTAAATGTAATTTTGATAGTGCACTCGAATTAAATTTTCTGTTTTAGGCAAAGGGAAAAGAGAAGCAAGGCGCAGGTCGAAAAGCACGAAGGCAGAGACGAAGAGAGCAAGACCAAACCCATATTCTCTCCTCTTTTTCCTTGCTCTGCTACTCCTCCTTTCGAAATTCCCTGTCTATCAACAATGCCGGCTTCACCTTCCTTCCCTTCAGGTAAAACCCTAAACCCTAATTCACCTCTTCCCTAAATCTCACCCATTCTCTCTCCAAAACATTTAATCCAAATTACGTTTTTTCTACGAATTTGTTATGCATTTTCTGTTCCAGCTTGAAGCGAAACCTGAATGATTGATCCAATTTTCGTGTAAATTGAAATTTGATCCGCAGACAGTCGCAGCAAATGGAAGAAGCGAAAAAGAGATCCCCAAGTCAACCGGAGGCAGAAGCACCAGGATGCAGATGACGAAGACGAGGAGGAGCTGCCCGAGGAGGAGATGGACAGGGAAGACGACCCCGAGGATTCTCAACAAGGGCCCGATCTGGGCCTGTGCGAGAGCGAGGTGCTGCTCGACGGCGGCCTCCGAATCAGCGACTTCCCATCCGTGATAAGACACTCCGTGAACCGCCCCCACTCGTCGGTTCTGGAAATTGCGGTGTTGGAGCGAGCCAATTCGCTGGGGGAGAACAGGAGCAACGCCGCTCATAATCCTCCAGGTCTGGAAAATGTGTCATACGGGCAGCTTCAGGCGCTGTCGACTGTGCCAGCTGATAGCTCGGCCTTGGATCAAGAGAGAGCTGACGGGACGTCCTCGTACGTGATCTCTCCGCCTCCAATTATGGAAGGACGAGGTGTTGTCAAGCGCTTCGGGAGCAGAGTTCATGTGGTGCCAATGCATTCAGGTACTCTTTCAACTGTCTGTGCCCTTTTAGGGAATCTGCTTAATTGGCATTTTCAGTTACTTTTAATCGAATCCTCCAGTTTCTTCATGTCAATTGCTCAAACTAGGAATGCTGTGTCCTTACATTTGTATTGATTTTAAGGTTTCATTAGCTACCTTAAATGTTGTTTGTGATACTTGTTGATTATTATACTCATTACTGAATATAATGTTGTTTGCGGGTTTACCTTACAATTAAATGTATTTGCAAAACCTTAGCCGTAAGTTACTTGAACAATTGAGACTTGGATTTTTTTTGGTTCATATTTCTACTAAATGCCCAGGCTTTTTACATTTTGACAAGAATTAGCTGTCAAGTAAGTGCCATGCTCATTTGTCCAACAGAGTTTGGCAGAGATCTGAGTGTCCTCTTAGCTTGAATGAGCTCCAAGAGACAGAAAATTTTCCACACATGAGACTTTAAAAGGACAGTGTACATGTATCGTTTTTCTTTTTCTTTTTGTTTTATTTTATTTACTTATTATCTTTTACTTTCATAATTTGCTTAGTTTTTCTCAATGAGTGATATTTCTATGCATTTTTCTGAGTTCTTAGTCACTCTTGTATAAATTTGCTTCTGCTTTGTCCCTCGCCACCATTTTCATGTCCTAGTTTTACTTTGTTTGTTTTGACAATCTGGGGGTTATGTTATAAGTGTCCTCTTGTTTCCCTCTTAATTTTAGTTTAACTTTTGTGATGCTCTCATGTGCAGAGTGGTTCTCACCGAGCACAGTGAATAGACTAGAGAGGCAAGTTGTACCGCATTTTTTCTCTGGAAAATCATCGGACCATACCCCAGAAAAGTACATGGAGTGTAGGAATTTTGTTGTTGCCAAATACATGGAGAATCCAGAGTTGAGGCTCACAGTTTCAGATTTTCAAGGATTAATAGGTGGTATTGACAATGAAGATTTAACGCGTATTGTTAGGTTTCTTGATCAATGGGGAATTATTAACTACTGTGTTTCTGAATCAAATATTGAGCATTGCAATGCTGGATCCTCTTTGAGGGAGGATACAAATGGAGAACTTCATGTTCCGTCGGATGCTTTGAAGTCTGTTGACAGTTTGATAAAATTTGACAAGCCCAAATGCAGGCTTAAGGCATCAGAGGTTTATTCATCGTTATCAGCTCACGATGTAAATGTTCCGGACTTGGATAGTCAGATTCGAGAGCGTTTGTCTGAAAATCATTGCAACTGTTGTTCACTGCCTCTTCACACTGTATACTATCAGTCACATAAAGAGGTAAGTTGCATACTTTCTTCTTACCATTATTATGTCTGCCAACCCTGTTATTATGCTTTTAGTGTACTCCATCCATCCTAAAAAAGTGCCCCCACTTTCCTAAAATGAATGACCCCAAAAGTGGCCCATTTAGTTGGTTAATTATCTGTGGATCTCAAAGTATATCCCCACATATGTTAGTTATAACAACTTGAGTAGCGGGGACATGGAAGACATGAGGGTAAAAAGTCTTGAACACTAAAAAAATGGATACTTCATACTTACTATGTAAGTAGTCAAATATGACACTTATTTTGGGATGGAGGGAGTATATGTTTTTAATGTGGTAGCAGTTTCTTGCCTAGTGGAACTAATGAAAGTGCTGGGATTACTGTAATTATAACAACTGTAACACTAGAATATTATCATTCCAATTTCCATTTATGTCAGAGTTTGATATGAGATTTGTATAATGCTGTCAGCATGGTTTTGGTAAATATATAATCGATAATAAGAAAACTAGCTAAGTATATTGGATGCGCAGGTTGATATCTTATTAATTCAATGAATTACTATCACATGGAAGTCTACTTATCTATAAATGATAATAAAAAAAAACTTATCTTGCGCAGGTTGGTATCTTATTAATTCAATGAATTACTATCACGTGGAAGTCTACTTATCTATAATTGATAAAAAAAAAAACTTATCTTGTTGATTCAACCTAATCATGTTATTGCTAATTATACTCAAAAGACATTAGTGTATCAAATGGGAGTCTATATATCATTGTTACAGTTTCACATTAGTATTTAAGTCTGTCTCCAGTAAATTGAAGCACAAAAGGGTCAGTACTGAAATGGTTCCTGATTTCCTGTTCCTCACATAGCTAGATTATGAAGATGTTTAAGGTGCTGTTTTGGTATCATGGTTACAGTTTATACTTGTATGAGTGATTATCATCTTCTTTAACAGGTCGATGTACTACTATGCCCAGATTGCTTCCACGAGGGGAAGTTTGTGATAGGTCATTGTAGCATAGATTTTGTGAAAGTGGATACGACAAAAGACTATGGTGAATCTGATATCGAACGTTGGACTGATCAAGAAACCTTGATGCTTCTTGAAGCAATGGAAATCTACAATGACAATTGGAATGAAATTGCTGAGCATGTTGGCACCAAGACAAAAGCTCAATGCATACATCACTTCGTTAGCTTACCTATAGAGGATGGGGTGTTGGACAATATTGAAGTCCCAAGCATTTCCACGTCATCTAATTCGTTGAATGGGGAGGGCCGTGGAAGATCGCATCTAAATTCTAATGGGAACCTTGCAGGTACCTTGTCCAACTATGCTTACACTCTTTAAATGAGAATAATATATTTTAAATATACTTATCTATATGTAAGTATTCCATCATCACCACAGGATCCAGGTTTCAAGGTCATGACTCCGAAAGTAGGTTCCCTTTCGCAAATTCTGGAAATCCAGTTATGTCACTGGTAAGTTATGTAAATTCTTTTTCTTTAACATTCTTCAATTATAAATATTCAGTCAAACATCCAACTTTTAATTTGAAATTGAAGCCATGGTTTTCGATTGTTTTTTTTCCCCAGATTATATGAACCTGCAAATATTTGGAATGCTTTTCTTATTTTTTATATATTTATTTATGATGTGCTTTTGCGTTGAGTTTGTTTCTGTGAGCTTCTAAAGAAAATGTTTAAAAGGTATATTACATATCTGAATAAGCTTTAGGTTTGTAGTAAATGCAAAAATGCACTTAAAGCATATAGGGGAAATTGTATAAAACCACCCTTAACTTTAATTTTTATGCAACTTACCACCCTTAACTAAAAAAGAGGCAAATTACCACCCTAGACTAATTTTAGGCTGTAACTGCTATTAAAAATAATAGAAAATGCAGTGGGTTATCTAAAGCACTAGAAATACCCTTCAAATAACAAAATAATAGAAAGCTAAGCTTCCTTCTAAGCTTTGGTTCTCATCGGCGGCGGGATTGCAAACTTTGATCTATTTCTGGCAAGGAGCAAAAGCAACGTGGTGCGAGCTCGTGTCCAAGAAGACGCAGACGTTGGGCGAGGTCGTAGGCTAACAGATATGGTCTCAGATATTTATGTCTTTCTGTATTAAGTTGAACTATTTTAATAGCAGTTTCATCCTGAAATTAGCTAAGGGTGGTGAAGTGCAAAAAAACTCAAGTTGATAGTGTTTTTTTTTTGCAATTTCTTGTTAGTAGTTAACATAAACCAGAATAGTTTTTTTCTGAACATAAATGGTTATAATATAACTTGTTAATAATATAGATTAAGATTTGTATAAAAGGGGGCCTTGGCTCAATAAACTTGGTAATATACAATGAGGGCTACATGCATGACTGAAGAAACAACAATTTATAGACTTCTGCACTAATTGTTTTAAACTCTCTGCTTTTGGTGTTCCGTTGATGAACATCTAAGTAAGAGTCATAACAAATTTAACAATTTTATCAATCTTTTTCCTTCCTTTCACTGTCTTTTACTATGCAAAGTGCTTACGTTTATATAAGCATCTTCTGTTTCCAATAATTAGTTTCCTCTGGCAATGTTGGGCTTTACTTATCTTTCTCTTACGGGAAAGAATATTGAAGAGATTCGTATATGAAGTATAATACTCTCTCACACTAGGAAATTAATTTCTAGATTGTAAGTGCTACATAGAGAACCCCTTACATAAGACCTTAGAATCTTACTCGATGACAATTTTGCCAACTTATCTAATGGATATTTTATACTGTGAAGCGTGAGAAAGAATGCACCCTAACTTAAGATTTCATATACGGTTTCAGCCTAGATTTTTCTGTGATAACTTTTGCAAGTTGCACTACAGTGTACTTGGCTTTATTTCCAAGACGATGAAACATTGAAACGTTTCTGTAGACAGCCTGGAAGGTAGGGAGGTGCTCATCACATTGAACAATTCCATGAGAACAGAATTCGTTTTTTTGTGAAGCCTAGTGGACTCTAGATTTGTTGAAAATGATTGTTCGGATGCATCACCTATGTCTTGAATTGTGACTTGCAGTATCCTTTGATCCTAAGCATGAGTGTAAAAAAACTTTTTATTTTATTTTCCAAAGAAACACGTTTTGGCGTAAAGGGTACCTAAAATGGTCTTCTCCACTTGAAAGCCTTCACGTGACATGTAATGCTATGTTCAACCTCAGTGATGGTGCACCAGAGCAGTATGGCTGATAATTTGTAGCACCCTTGTGCACTTTCAGAAGTATTTCTACCAGCTTGACATGTGTGATTATGCATCTCAGTTCCATTATGAAATCCTTTTCTCCTGTTTGATTATTTTACTTTGCCTAAAATAAGGAAGGAGACATAGTTGGACAAAAATGTGAGATTATTAGGAGTTCTAACATTTTGTGTTTTTTATCCATGGAATACTGCCTTGAATTAGCTCTCAGACAGTTACATAAATTTAAGAACTTGTTTATGTATTCCTCAGGCATCTCAGGGTAACAAGCAATCAAAATATCTTATTTCTTTGCATTTCTTGTTGCTATGCATGTCGGTTGTGCTTTATATTTTACCTCCCGTTCTTTTCTTAAAGAGTTTCTTGTTATTTGTTACTTTGTTCCAATTTAGTTCCACTATACGATGTCCCAATTTAAGATTTCACTACCCTTTCTGATAATGGTATTGTGGTTGGATTCTGAATATCGTTTAGATTAGCTAGTTCTTCCATTTAGATTGGATTCTGGAAAATGCATAACATGGGTGAAAGTCAGGCACTAATAAAATATCCTTAACGTTTGCAGAAAGTCAAATAGGACAGTTATTGTGGGAGGCAAAGTATTTAGCGTTTATGATTAATGTTTGACTTGATGCCCTTGCCATTCATATTTCCTTGTATGTCTTCTTGTGGATTTAACTGATTGAAAATATCTAGGTTGCCTTTCTGGCTTCTGCCATTGGACCAAGGGTAGCTGCAGCATGTGCCCATGCATCCCTGGCAGCATTGTCTGAAGATGGTTTGGCTATTTCTGGAAGCATGGCACAGATAGAAGGAACAAGACATGGAAACAGGTTAGTATAATTCATTTTTAGCACTTTTCAAGGAAAGATTCAATACTCTATTGAACGGGGAAATGTGCATGTAGGGATCTATGGGATTTCATGTAGTTAAGTCACTGTTGCTTAGCATCCCTAGGAATATATAATATTGCCCTTGAAAAGGAATTTCCTTTTCTTAGTAGTCATAATGAGAAGTTTCGGTTGGCTTGCAGCTGACACTGAAACTAACAAATGTAGAATGGATGATTCAATCAAGTATTTTTCAAGCCATTGTTGGTTAATGATTTTATATGCTGACTTAAGACTACTTTTCCTCCTATGAAGGATGAATTTAGACAGTATACATGATAAAGAAGGCAGTTATGGAGAAAGTACAAGTTTGAATCAAAACCAGACTGATCTTTCTCCATTGTCCGCTGAAAAAGTTAAAGCTGCTGCTAAAGCTGGCCTTGCTGCTGCAGCAACCAAGGCAAAACTCTTTGCAGATCATGAAGAACGTGAAATTCAGAGGCTCTCTGCTAATATTATTAACCATCAGGTATAACTGTGGCTAATGTTTTTTTCCTTTGCAAATTTTAATTCAAGTACTTACTTTTTCTCAGTTTCAAAGGTTATTTCATTCTCTTGAGTCAGGTTGCTGACTGTCAGCGCTTAGACATTAGTCACTAATATAGTTTTTTGAACAATCAGAACCATGCCAAAGTGGCTATTTTCTCCTTTGTTGTTGGAACAGTATCCTTAGTTTCAGTGTAACTTTCAGTTTACGATGATGTCCAAAATAAAGCTTGGTCCCTTATTTGGAAAATGCTTAACATCTGTGGCGGGTTGCATATTCCAAATTTACACAATCATTTTTTTGAGAGAAATGTATAGCAAAATTTAAAGTACGGTAATATACTTACAAGCCGTATTTATGTTATTCGAAAGGTAAACATGCTATTCTGTGGCTTCAGTTGTGTCTTCAAAAAAATCCTTCTTTTTATCACCCTGTTGCCCTTATGTGGTTCAATATATGTTTCGTCTAGTAGACATATTATTATCTTTATCACTCTCTATGTCCCAATATGAGTGTCCTACTTTCCTTAATTGTTTGTCCCTAAATGAGTGATCA
This sequence comes from Erodium trifolium, assembly GCA_036897425.1. Taxonomy (NCBI): domain Eukaryota; kingdom Viridiplantae; phylum Streptophyta; class Magnoliopsida; order Geraniales; family Geraniaceae; genus Erodium; species Erodium trifolium. Next base: position 761 of record JAYMTN010002631.1, on the reverse strand, counting down.
CTATTTTTGTAAGGAAGTTAGTTATGCATGAATTGCCAATAGTGTATCACTGAATGAGATATATATATATATATATTTCGAAAAGAAAGATTTGAGATAGTTATTTCCACTTAACAAATGGGAAGCAATGGGGCCATGTTAAACCCTGGTAAGTAAGGTTGATAGTTATCTTTGTTTGGTACACATTTGGCTGATAAAAAGACAATTGGGGGGTGGGGGTGGGGAGGTTGTATGGGAATTCAAGCACTAGCTCCATTGATCTGTAGTTTATTGTTAAAAATCAAATAGGACATCCATTTTGGGACAGAAGGGGTAGCACATTATCCAAATTGTTTTGGGTTACTTTTTGCGTGTTTCCAATTACAGAAGGTTTGATGGGTTACTGATGGGTTTGAAAACCCTATACATATAGATATACAGGTAAATGCTATGTGAGGCCATCTTTAAATAATCGCCTGGATGTGGGCACTTTGTTGATTGATGTGCAAGAGTTTATTGGGAACCTAACAAACCACTTATAGAAAGTAACATGTTCTTAACTTTTGAACAAGTATTTTATGTATACTGTACAAATTCTTAAAATATTCTTGTGCGTTCTTCTGACTGCTAAAACTTGTTTTCTTCCGCAGCTGAAGAGATTAGAGTTAAAGCTTAAGCAGTTTGCAGAAGTGGAAACTATGTTAATGAAAGAATGTGAACAGGTGGAAAAAGCAAGACAGAGGTTTGCTGCTGAAAGAAACCGCCTAGTATTGGCCCGGTTT
>JAYMTN010002630.1:0-10834 GCA_036897425.1 Erodium trifolium | reverse complement strand
TGGATGGTCCTATCTAGTCGCCCATTCATCCGTATAGACGGTTCACTACCGCTGAGCCACGTGTACTCGTATCCATGTAATGGCATGTCATACAGTAGCAACTCACTTAAAACGTTCCTAAATGAGGTGATAAGGGCTTCGGGGTACGGGTGACCTCCTCCCTTCTCCTTCTGGTGGAGAATGCCGTTGAAATCCCCCATTAAGATCCAGTTTCTCCTGAAATAGGCGAACTGCCCACTGACCTGAGTAACTCCCATGTTTCCCAATGAAGCTCTCTATTCGCCTCCCCATAGATCCTTGAATACCAAAACTCGTCAATTCCCGCCCCTCGAATGAGGACATTCATAAATCGAGGAACCGAATCCCATACCGATATTTTCACCTCCTCCATCTAGAGTAGCATGGTGTCCCCTTGCAGATACCTCGCAGCCAACCAAGGAACCCAACTATAGTTTTAGAGTCTCTAGTCAACCCTCCCTAGCCAGTGTTTTGTAGAGGAAAATGAAGTGGGGTTTGCGGCGTCGAATTACCCCTTCAAGTACTCCACCGAGGCCATTTTCCCAAGCCCTCTACAATTCCACGACATCATTCTCATGGTAATATCGCACCCTCCCGGGGGTCGTAGATCGCTCCAGGGCAGAAACTACCTGCATGAAAACCTCGCTATCGCTTTGTCTACCATTTTTCGCATCGGTCACCACAACACGAAAGCCCGATACATGAAAGCTCGATACTTCACCGCCGACCTGGGGATGAAATAGAACCAGAAAATTCACCGAGCATCAACAACACCAGCTGAGCCTTCTCGGTCCAACTATATGTTCACGAGTCTGGCTTCTTCTCGCGACACCTTACCTAAAAACTGGACCATCCAGGTGATCTCTTTCGTGATCTTAGGTTGCACCGTTTTAACTAGTAATTAGTTACTTCAACCTCCTAAGACGATTGTGCTTCAACCTCCTGAAGTACTAGCACTTGTGTATGTGACACAGTCTATATTGTAGACGTATTAATGCGGTCGTTGAAGAACCTGAAAAGGAGTCAGTGTCGGAATCTGACAAAACCCTAGCATTTTTGGGTGGAAACGGCCTCCCGAGCAAGACACATCGCTATGTTGTGACGTACGATGTTTTTCGGCCATCCGAGATAATCTAGGGGGTCAAATTCGTACTTTTTAGAGTCTGGGTGTTTATTTCCTATATGTTTTTGGGATTACATATTTTCTTGATTCGCTTTAGGACTTTGGGATTACTTTCCTTATTGTATTAGGACTTGGGGGATTTTTTTTGCTATATAAGAATATGAGGCTTTGATTGTATATCAGTTTTTTTTAATAAATAAACACAATAGCAGCACTTGTGTATGTAAGGTACTAACACTAGTGTGTGTAAGGTACCAGCATATTTTTTGTCAGTGTATGTAAGATACCAGCAGTTTGTATGAGGGGTACCAACCCTTGCGCGTGCGCGTAAAGGACACGTGTCGGCTTCCTGTGAGTCCGCAGTTTGCATGATAAGGGCAATTTGTACGTTATACCGTCATTATATATTTATATATAAAGAGATAATCACGTGCGAACCCCTTTTAAAATGTGAACCAAATAACTCAACCACAACGCACCACGTGTCGCGCTCAGAAATGCCTTTTTTTTCCACCAAGTTTATTAATTTGATCTTTCCGCTTCACTTTAACTCTTATTTTATTTTTTATTGCGCCAATATTTTTATTTTTCCAAGATCTATCTATCAAGTAGTATATTGAATATGTTTTGAAGCAAGAAAAGACATGTACAAGCAAAAATTATTATACGCACACTATGCGTAAACCGCATCTACCATACTCTCAAACCATATCAATGTTATTGCAAACCATATATGTCATATTTGCAAACTGTGTCCCACACATGTACAACCACACATTGTCCATATATATTCGCAAACCACATCTCTCATATTCTCAAACCTCATCACTCATACTCTTAAACCACATCCATCATATTCTCAAACTCACATCAGTCATATTCTCAACATACTTCACTTATGTTCTCAAATCACATCCCTCATATTCTCAAACCTACATCCCACATATTCTCAAACCCACAACCCTTTTATTCCACAACCATATCCGTCATATTCTCAAACCACAACACCTATATTTACAAACCACATCATAACTTTTCGCACTCATATCCACACATCCACATCCACACCCATATCCAAAAAGGCATCAAAACATATTCAATACACTACTTATTAGAAACCCTTTGAAAAATAAGAATATTGGTGCAAGAAAAAATAAATCAGAGTTGAAACGAAGTGGGAATTATTAAATTATTAAACTTGATTAAGAAATGGCATTTTCTGAGCGCGACACTTGGCGCATTGTGAACCTGCGAACTCAACCATAACGCGCCAAATGTCGTGCTCAGAAAATTCCCCTTCTTTTTTAATCATGGTGCCTATACGGGGATCGGGATTTTTAGAACACCAGACTTTCAGCGCGATGGTGAGTAACAAAGTACGATACACGGAAGATTAGTTTTTAGCGGCAGAACTTAGAGGTAGAAATTATTGGATTGGGTTATGAGTTGGGGCTTATTTTAAATTGATTTAAGTCCAACACAATAACAAACAAGAATCATAATCGAATCTCTTCTTCTTCATAACTCATCAAACAAGTAAAAGAGGTTGGATGGTATGGATTGTAGAGGTTTTTATGACGGTGCCGCTTTTTATAGAGTACAAGCACCATAAAACCGGACGCATAACTAGATTCAATAAGCTTTCACCTCTTATTCTCAATATCAGCATTGGAAACTAAGAAATCCGACAATGCTAAATCTGGTATCGATCGATACCAATTATTCTTTTCGTCCATAACCAATTCTAATCCATCCTAATTAGAGCATGTATAATGGTAGCACTAAGCACTTGGCTTAATCATTGAATTATGCACAAACTTCAGTTTCTTTCTTTTGCTTAAGACAAGTTGTTATAGTAAATCAGCTCAGCAGACAATATTAGATGGATTTCATTATAAAATATTTAAATTAAAACGAAAATACATTATTGAAATGGAAAATACAGGGCGATATAGAAAGACTACATAATGATCATATACTACTCAATGAAAATTTGTTCCAAATGTGCTTCATTAGGTCATCTTTGAGCCTCTAATGAGTGCCCCGATTTATGAGTGTTGCTTCATTCGTCGTGATGATGTTGATATTGAGTTCGGGGGGTGGGCCTCGTTGCGTGACTATTTTAGACGACTCATCAATGACCAGTGGGTCAATAACTACTTTGTATGTGTGTTGTTCCTTCTCCATATCATGTTGTGCAGGATAATACAATCATTCATGATCACGGCGAGGGACTCTCTATCCCACATTTGGATTGGGCGAGTAATAATGTGAAAACGAGCTTGTAATACCCCGAATGCCCTAACTATATATTTTCGAGCCCCCTTGTGGTGTTTAGCACACAACTTTGTTTCTGAAGGTGCGAAGTCGATACTACTTTCACAAACAAAACATACAATAAATAGATACCACCAGTTAAATAATACAGAGTTGAGTACTCGTTACTATTCACAATGTACTTGACCGGTGGGGCAAAGCCTTCAATGGCCTCCTGGAAGAATGTTGACTGGTTCAACACGTTTATGTCGTTGTTCGATCTCGTGACACCGAAAAATGCATTCCATATCCACAAGTCATTAGTTGCAACAACCTCCAACATGATTGTTTGAACGTTGCCATGGTCTCTTCGTGAGAATTGTCCAGCCCATGATACCAGACAATTCTTCTGTTGCCAATGCATGCAGTCAAGACTACCCAACATCTTGAAGAAGTAAATATGTTGGAGCAAAGATATTGATGATGCTTGTGCAGAATTTACGCATGCCCTCCAAGGCCATTATGACGCCCATGCGCACATGCTCATCAATTGAGTCATCAGAAGTTCCATAACAAAATTGACAAATAGTTGCAGTGCAATTTTTTTATGGGGAGATAAGTCATGCTTACCAAAGCCATTGGGTCGTTGACGGAAGTATGAGTCTGTGCGACTGAGTGCATTCATAATGCGAATGAAGAGATCATTTTTCATTCGAAATAGTCGGCCAACAGACGTTTATGCGTACCCTCTCGATTTCTATTTCCGGAAATCCGTTGTTGTGGTTGAAGCGCCACTATCCCTGCCTCAAGATGTTGTTTTAATGCCACTTCAATCTTTTCTTCTAATAGCTCCATGATTCGATCCTTGTCGAACAGAGGATCCATGATAGACGGGGATAAGGAGATGGAAATATTTCACAAATGAGAGGTCGAGATATAACGTGAGAGAAAATACATGAGAGCTTCAAATTTGTGTGAGAAAATATGGAGTGAAGGGGCCTTTTATAAGGGTGAAAATTTGTATTTATGGGGTAAATAAGAAAGTAGTCGTTGCATCCACGTGGTGTCAGCACATTGGTGATCAGCTGACTAGTCGTTACAGCGACATGGCATAGTTGACTTTCCATCGCGGTCTCCGTGACGCACCAATTTGGCTTAGCATACAACATCAAGTTGTAGCGTCGTCCATGTGTCGACACTATTTACCGAACACTAGAATAACCGCAGCGCCGAGATCAATTCGTCGTGGTTATATAGGTCCATTGAACAAGCTTTTAGACTAGTCTAGGTGTAGACTAATTTTTTTAATATAAAATCTATTGAATGTCTATTAGTTTGGAGGAGGGGTAATAAAATTTCGATTAGAAGAAGTCAATACGAATAATTCCATTGAATCCAAGATAGAACCCAAGATAAAGAATTTTGGAAATGGAAGGACACTATCCTCTTAATTTGTGGAGTGGTTATATCGTTTCATGTGCTATGATTTGCCTAACACTAGAATCTCATACATCCTCCATGTGATTAGAGAGCTCAACGACTATTACCAACATGATTAAAAAAAACATTTAATATCATGTCGGACTCTTGTCCATATGCACATTTTAGATATTTTATTTGGACATAATGTTTCATGTGTTGTATACAATCATAATAAGATGAGATGATGTTACATGTGTTATTGAAAAACATAAGATGAGACAATTCCCATTTGAAGTGGCTATTTCATCTATTTATACTGGAAATGCATATAATTATTATATTTTACGTGCTAATATAAGGATTTTTTGGTTCATCCTGATCTTTTCCACAAAGATTAAGGCCAACAGTTGATTTTTGAAGCGGAAAATGATTTTTGTTGAAAGATTTCGTGGACTAGGTGGACTGATTCTGTTTCTGGTGTTATGGTTTTTGTTTTTTGTTACAAGGTCTGGCTTTTCTGTCCGAGCCAACTTCGTTTAACTCTTATATCCTTGAGAGCATTTGCTTCAGGAAGGTTTTGGATCGTTTTTTCGGTCCTGCTTTGGTGTTGAGGTTGATCATTTGTTATGTATCATCTTCCCTTACTCTCATTCCCTCATATTAGTGTTTTAATAAATTTCGCTTATAAAAAAAATATTTGACATGCCAATGTGTTTGAAAAATGATCCATGTACATGACCAATAACAGTAAAGATATATTCATTGTTTTAAACACATTATTTTCTGTTTACATTGGAAAAGAAGTTAAAAATGAATGCCTAACATTTTCTTCATGGCGGAGACTCAAGTCAAATCACAAGCCCTAAGTGACATATATGAATGTTTACATCTCATTAATCATCATTAATTCATCTTATTCATTACCCCAAATGACACTTCAAATATAAGTCAATTAATGAAAACACATACGTGATCATGATAACTCTGCAAACTTGGTTAATAAATGGGAAATTAGAGGAAATTAATTAGTTGTGTTTTCATAAATAGCTACAGAATCTTTCTTATTTTTGTTAAAATAAGAAAAAACCATAACTTCTGTATGTTGGTGCCATTAATTTTGACTTGAAGTGATTTTTGAATGCATTTCTCTATAACAAACAATAGATATAAGTGGAATTCATCCTCATAAGATTGAAAATTTGTACCTATTCTTTTTTTTTTATCATAAACATAACCATATATTAAATCAAACAATATCTCGATCCAAAGCAGATAACCAAAAGCCATAAACTGAAAGTCAAACCAACAAGGGATAGAAAGTGTGAAAAATAAAAACTTATTGGCCAAAACGCTACAGTGGAATGCTCGGAGGTGGATGCTCTGATTTTGGTCGAAGACACCAGTACAATGACTCCAAACGGGGAAGTAGGGTAAAAGAACGGGTCTTTTTTCCGGATGATTAACGCTGAGGCGGACTGTGTACTTCTCCAAGGATCCAACGTGTGTCGATCTCCCTCGATATTGACAAACGTTACCATGTAAATATTGCCAAGGTCTTGAAAAACAAATATAGATCCATGAATTAATATGTATGGAGCAAGGCGTGTAGAAAGAAAGAAGTAGTAGAATAAAAGTGTAGTAAATGATGAGGGAAGAAGAGATAATTAGGGTTTCCAGAAGAAAGCAAACCCACATTGAATGCGTCACGCGGTTTTGAGAGAGAGAGAGAGAGAGAGAGAGAGAGAGGTGTGATGGTGTAAATGTGTAATGGCAAGAGAGAGTGGCACAGGACAGGCTGCTCTGCTGACTTTGGTTCTCCTTCTCTTTAATGCACTTGCTGTCATCTTTTGACTCTTTTTTTTAAGTCTTCTCCTCTTCCTCTTCCTCTTCCCTCTCTCTCTATATATCTATCTCTCTATATATATCTAGCTACCATATTCAACCCTTGTCTTCATCTTCTTCTTCTTCTTCACTCTCTCTTCACTCACACAATAAGCTTATCATAAGCTAGCCCTAGCTCAAGAAACTCAAGAAACTGTTAAGAAACCAACCACAAGAGATCATTTGTAGTAATAAGTCTGTTTTTGGAGCAAATCTTTGGATTGAGAGTGGTTTCTTTGATCATCATCATGGGTCGACCACCTTGTTGTGACAAAGCTGGGGTCAAGAAAGGACCTTGGACTCCTGAGGAAGACATCATCTTGGTCTCTTACATTCAAGAGCATGGTCCTGGCAATTGGAGAGCTGTTCCTTCTAATACAGGTTTCTGTTACTTTCTTCTTCTATTTCTACTAATTTCTTTATTAGGGTTTTGATTTTGGGAGCTCATGTATATTATATTATATATATTTCAGGTTTGCTTAGATGCAGCAAGAGTTGCAGGCTTAGATGGACTAATTACCTGAGGCCAGGCATCAAGAGAGGCAACTTCACTGACCAAGAAGAGAAGATGATCATTCACCTTCAAGCTCTCTTGGGCAATAGGTACTTTTCAATTACCATTTCTTTAGCGAGTAATTTGTAGTTCTCGAGTCTGTTTTTGACAGGCTACCCCAAACCTTCCTATGGGAAGGGGTGTCTATAAAACATCGCTGATTAAAAAAAATGAACAAATCTGCCTTTAAAGTAGTTAGGGTGACTTGTTCTTGGACTGTTTGCAAGTCATTCTAGATCTTTTCAGAAGTGTTCTCATTGCTGATGTATCTTAAAGCAAAATCTTGTTGTTAGTTAAAGAAAGATCTCCAATCCCTAAATCAATTTCTTATATATACTAAATTACATATATATACATATAGATCCCTAATTAAATTAATATTATATTTGGGAAAGGAAAGGTACTAATGAGGGGGCAAAACATTGATTGTGGTTGCAGATGGGCAGCCATAGCTTCTTATCTTCCACCGAGAACAGACAATGACATCAAGAACTATTGGAACACCCACTTGAAGAAGAAGCTGAAGAAGCTCCAAAGTGGTGTTGGAGGAGATGAAGATCATGACCAAGACCATGAACATGCTTCCAATTCTTCATCACACTCCATCTCAAGAGGCCAGTGGGAGAGGAGGCTCCAAACTGACATCAACACTGCAAGGCAAGCCCTTTGTGATGCTCTCTCCCCAGACAACAAACTACCAACAACCTTATTCTCCAACAACAGCATGAATTTCTCCGAATCGAAGCCGTCTTGTAATAACAATGATGCTGCAAAGCCAGCTTCATCTGGGTATGCTTCAAGTGCTGACAACATTGCAAGGCTCCTCAAGGGGTGGATGAAGAACAAGCCCAAGTCTCAAGTGATGACAAGCACTTACTCGGCTTCTAGCAGTGAAGGGACAAACACAAACATCAACGGTTTGGAGCAATCCATGATGTTTGGTTTGGAGTCCTCGAACAACTCCGAGGATGTTTTCTCAAGCTCCATGTCTCCTGATGAGACCAAGCCGGACCTTGGCCTCGGAGGGCTGTCCCTCCTCGAGAAGTGGCTCTTCGATGAAGCAGCTTGTCAAGATTATCACAAAGAGTTCCTCAATAGCATCATCTCTTTGGATGAGAACAATCCTCATTTTTTCTAGATTAATTCTTTGTTGATTGGATCATCTTTTTCCTTGCTTTTTTGGGGTTAAGAGGGCTGTTTTGATCTGTATTTTTTCTCCCTTGTTTAGGGTTTCCAAGGTATTAATTATTTACAGTATCGTGATCAAGACCTACAATGGAATAGAAAGTGTATATTAACTTCACATTATTATTACTACTATTAATAAATTTATTATCTCCAAACATATCCTTCTTCAAGAACAATTTATACATATTTCTCAATGTACATTGTTTATTTTCCACCTTTATTCTAGTTTTGAATCGGAATTTATGACACCCATTTATGAATGATATTGCATCTGTTGCAAGTCTAAAACAGCAAAAAGATAATAATAATAATAATAATACTTTTGTGGACACGTGACGTGAGGTGATTGAAAGCAAAAAGAAGAATAAAGCTTTACTTTTTCCATGGGAGACTGTGCATAGCTTGCGTATATTATTAAAAGTTATCCGATCATTGTTTTGGGTGCAGTTGTGCGGGCCATCTTTTTTCGCCTTGTTCCTTGAGTGGCGGGAGCGGAGCGGGTGTCCCTCGCTGATATCACCAGCGGATCCCTACATGGCCCTAATGAAGTCCAAACATGGTAAACCGGTCCCGGGGATGAACTGGGCTTAGCGGAGCATCGGGCACGCCGGTTCGACTATTTGCTCCGGTGTCCCCAGGACAAGAAGGGAGGTTGTTCAGGAAAACCGATCATTGTGCTGCTCGAGATCCACCATATGAGCAGCCACGAGTACCACATCAGCATCAGCCGGGAGGAACCGCCTGGATAGGGAAGCAGTGGAGGAGGAATCAAAGGGTTCCACTCACTCGGATGAGATATCACATACAGCGGAGGGGGCTTTAAGCACCCTTGCCTCACCGAATGAGTCCTAGGTGGTCTAGAGGGGGGTCGACCGGTTTTACCGCCCCTCTGGACGTAAGGTGGCAGCGGTCCCATCAAGAACTGGCACGGTATTCCCCTATCTACTCGGAGGTAAGAAATCCTGCATTTTGGAACCCTACCATTACCAGTCTAGGGAGGACGACGCACGCTTACAACCTTGGGGAGTACTCAGTCTACCATTGCTATTTTCCAGCAATGTGTCTACTCTATCCTAGCTTCCAGTCTGGATTCGCTGTATCGGTTCAGACACTACCGCAGTATCTCCCTCTAGACATTTCAGGGAGGCGATCGGTGCCTTGAACTCTTTACTTTACTGCTTCAGTATCCTCCATCGCGGGAACTCGTTTCAACTATGTCATTTCATTTTCGGTGCTTAATTGCTTATCCGCTTTGAAAACACTCGTTATTTATAATATACAATCGTTAATTCTAAAAAAATTAAAAGTTTTTGATGTTTGTAGCTTTAAAAAAAATTACATAATTTTTATAATACAATTAACTTATTAGATGATGACAAATCGGCTAGAAAACTCTTTTATCCTAAAAACTGTGAGAATCCATCTTAGTCACACACTTTTAAGATCCAACATTCACCACGATGCCACATCATCACCCCAATCCCACCTAAATTCACACCACTTTCATCATTTCTCACACAAGCAAGAGCATAATTATAATACTAAGGTGCCGTATGAACAAGTGTCCTTTTTTTCCTTAACCAATTAACTAATCTAATCATTTCGGCTTCGTTTTAACTCCGATTAGCTTCAAACTTGTGCCAGTATTTTTATTTTTTCAAGGGCTTTCAATCAAGATGTTTACAGATACTTATACTAATCTATACATGTTTTTCAGATGACTATTCTAGTGTCTAAAAATATCAGATATATATCTTAATCTAAACTTCCAATAATGACATCTATTTTTCCATCCACTTATGTTAGGTTTTTCGGTAAAATGACAAATATACCTCAAATTACTCTTCAGATGTATACCCTCTTGCCCTTCTAATCCTAGACCCTTCTCACTCTCACTTCAAACCCTAACCCATTTATATCAATGGCTTGTTCGAAAGATGAGTTTTGTGCATTCAACCCTTCGCTCGAATCTCTGAATCGCCTTTTATGCTTCTAGACACGTCGTTTTGATTGGTTCGAGCGATAAGTTTTTCTGTTTGAAGCCATGAACATTGATTCAAAATTGGTACTATATTATGAGAATTGTAGATGAAGAGATGCAATGACCCGTGACTTCGAGAATTGTAGGGATCTAAAATAATAGATGAAGGGGAAATTAAATCATTAAAGCATGTGTCATTAATAAGTAATTCATATGTTTTTTTAATTAAAGTTTTGTATAAAAATATAATTGTAAAATTTCAAAATAATTATAAACATATTTTTTATAAATTAATTTTAATAATTCTTATTTTTCGGAAATATACGTAAAAATAAACAAATGGAATGGCTCTTTTTTCTCTGCTAGGGTTTTGAGAACCTTGTCGCCGTCCACCGTCCATGGCTATGGCTAT
>JAYMTN010002629.1:0-10835 GCA_036897425.1 Erodium trifolium | reverse complement strand
CGAACCCGAGTTGGTGGAATATTTATTGACCGATTGTTAATTTGCACATGAATGTTGGCGGGAAAATGGGGAACATCAACCTTTCGGCACCGAAGGTCCCATTCAGGGATTGGTGGGAAGTTATTACTCAGGGTAGTTTAAGACAGACCAAACGACTATTAGTCACTGGGTTGTGGGAAATATGAAAAGCGAGAAATGAATGGATGTGGACCTGATGACCAACCGGATGGAAGTCCAAAGAAGGCAAAAAAAAGGGCAAGAGGGTATCGATAGACCAGGCTTCCTCGACTATTTGGATAGTCCTCACCGCTGATTAGTAGGTACTCAACGTTGACAAAGCAGTCCTCCCAAACTCCAACGAGATCGGGCGGGGAATGGTGTGTCGAGACGTGTTAGGTCAACTAAAGGAGATGAAATGTGGTGTCTTACGTGGGATACGGACCGCGAAGTACATTGAAGTTGTCCATCTAAAATAGTAATCAAGAGGGATACACAATCGGCGATCAAACTTATTCTTCTCGCCCCCTAAGAAACATTATAGTTAATCACGTCATATTACTCCACAACCTTAAGGATGTTGAACTCGAATTTGTAAAGAGATTTGCGAATAAAGCCACTAATACACTAGACAAGGGAGCTCATTCTGAACCTATTCTTTAGTGATCATAAATTACCGTCCCCTACTTTTCGTTGTATTCTTATTCATAGATTATCAATAGTCGTTTTATTTCTTTTAGAAAAACAATATAGGAGTATTAAACGGTTTTCTAATCCATTTTTGCAAGTGCAAATAGCATATCCATAGCATGATCTTCCTCCAACTGTCTTTTCATTTGGATTTAGTAACTTCCTAGAATTAGTGTTTTTTAAATAAATAAAAAACTTTTTTGAGAAGAAAAATAAAATAAAGCACATTACTAGTATTTTAGGGGACCCTCGGTATTGCTCAGTCACTGAAAAACAGTGTAGTAAGTTAGGCTGAAAATTCAGTGCGAGACTTATGAGCACAACATAAAAACAAAAACATGCTCTCATTTGCCTACTTGCTTCCATATTACTCAAAGAGGAGCATTATTAAAAAATAAAAAAATAAAAGCATAAAAGTCTTCATTGTTCTTTTATTTAGTAGTTGCAATATCATTGCTTCTACTCTATTAAAAAACAAAAATAATGCCTGAATTGTTACTCTATAAATGACATAGATCAATAATTTTAAGTTTTGTTATATTAAAATCCATTTATCAAAAAAAATCTCAAAATAATTATCAAATATATATATAATATATGAACCACCTTTTTTAAATGGGGAATCTAACTATTTATAAATAGCTATTAATGTTGTTGTTGGGTGTATATATATCTGTTCTATGAATCTCTACTGTGTTGGTGTGCCATGGGAGTGACTGATGATGTTCAGTGTTGATCATTAATGGGCAAACTGACCATACACATTGTGCCAAGTGTCAATCCAGTGGATTGTTGTTAGTTTACAATGTTGACTTTTCTAAGAATTTAGATCAAAGTATGGACTAAGTTAGTGGTAGAGAACTGTACATGAAATTGATATAAAGTTGGAGAAAAGTGATGGAAGAGTTCATTGGGATGATTGGTGTACAATTCTTTGATAGAGATTATACTGGAATAGATTTAAATAGAGATAACAGTTGTTTAATTTTACTCATTCTATGAGAACAAATATAGTTTTATTTTATGTTTCAGGTATTTCTCCACTCTTATTGTTGTTCTTGTGATCACTCATGATGATGGAGAGTGAACAAGAGCTATCAAGAACTTGTTTGAGAGCAATAATTGCTACCATTCCTTCCAAATCTTCCATGGAACTTTTACCTATAACAGTTGGTTTGAATTTTAAGAATAACTATACTCATTGTTAATTCTTCAAAATAAAAACAACCAAATGAGTGCATATACTACTGATATATGTACTATTCTAATATTCTTAATAAAAAGAAATGCTATGTTTTTTTTAACAAAGGAAGATGGAAAATATGCAACCTTAGTTTCTTGTTTATAGACCTAGAACAAGGAATCGAAAGCACTTCGTATAGAAATGGGAAGACAAGCTAACGTAGAACATTTTAAAGATAAAACCAACCGTAAAAATTTGTATAAAATGGTGTCTAGACGTTGTTTGATCCCGTGAAGATGAATCTTTTCACTGTGAAGGATGTGATCGAACAGAAAACTCGGCAATGGGTTGAGGAGTGTTTACTCGATTCAGATATCCCCCCATCTTAAAACCTTGAATCTCTACTCAACAATCAAGGCAACTGGCGAGGTTGTTTACCAGCTGTCGCCTGATCCTCTCTAGACTCGCCTGCAGACGCACTCTTCTTGATAGGTGCCCCAGACGGGGTAAACACTTATAGGTGCTTAACCCCATCCAAGGGACCATTTCCCCACCCAGGGTAACGGAAAGGTCGATCCCAACTCGCCCATGTCCCTCCTAATTGTATGTTAGATAAGATGTTTGAGGTTACTAGGGGTCCCATCCTTGGATGTGATGGGGCGGTAGGTAAGATGTTTGGGGTCACCTGAGCGAATCTGGGAGGACCCTTCGGGGATCTCGACGCCACATTGATCCAGTCAGTTGCGAAGTTCTATGCAAGACTATCAATCCGCTCCTCAAGCAGTGATTTGTCAAGCCGGGAAATCCCATATGTTTCCTAATCGCTATCCAGGATCGCTTAACCTAATCACAATTGTAGATAGGCGCTTATAGGTCAGATTTACCCTCACCGGGTCTGGAAGCTCTTAGTAACGCAAGACCATTGACCTTCGTAGAGTACGATTAAGAGACATCCAAAAACGGACCTGAACCGTTCCACCTTGTCAAAACTCCCATTGGTCACACAGAACCTACACACATTCCCCCAACGTGTTACCAATGAGTTCACATGTTGCTAGAGTCTGAACCACATACGGGATTCCCATACAATGTACCTAGAGTTGGAGTCTATCAAGGCGGGGGTGTCAAGTCCCATCAGATCAACTATGTGTCCGAGGATTAGTCGAGACCCTTCGAAACACCAAGGTTTGTTTTAACAGACCCAGTCCTTGGCTGCTTATGATCCAAAGTAGAACCCAAAGGTCATCGACTCTAAGTCTTTGATCATTTACCCTGAAGTCGAGCGACCCTAGGATTTCATGATGACCTTAAGCACCAAATCCGTTCGGTGCAGCCGACACGTGAGCATCCTCCCAAACATGCCAAATTGACAACGTCCTCGCCCACGATAAGAAAGCAAACATAGTATCACTTCTTGAGAGGGACAACGGCGAAACGATTGGGTTCTGGTGCAATGGTCCAAGGCTCGTGTGGAGTGGTAATTTGGTCAGGAGCTCATAGTATAAATCGCCTCCCAAGGGAGGAAATCCATGCAACGAGTGCATGAGGCTATCCATCACCTATACTGGGGTTCATTACCACCCCCAGTCGGAAGTACTGAACATAGGCTTCCCCACCACCAATGGTAGCCTTTCCTGATATACCCTCTGCCTTTATTAGGCCAAAGAAGCCTCATCGTGCTTCAAATCCTAAACCTAGCATATCCCTATTGTTGGCCCTTCCCCTTTCTCTTTTTTTTGATCGGCAATAGCAAATTTAAAATTAAACCTCTTACGAGGGGCAAGAGGAGTACAAATGTATCCAGCTACAGACACCAAAAGCCCTGACCTACCGGACAAGACCAAACAACCACCAAGAATGGGTACACAGACCCGCCTACACCGGCTAACTTTTTCCTCCTTACCATAGAATCATCCGCCAACATCTCCCTGACAGGCCATACCCTACCAACATTCCTGATGGGGGTGCAACACGATCAGAACGAGGGGTCGGTAGGAATACATTCTTTTGTTGAGGAGGGTGATTCATGTATAATCTAAACCAACCTCATGCTCACTAGTACTACTACATTAATTCGATATAAAAACCATCCTGCAAATACAATCCTACCAACAAACAACATGAATAATGAAGAAAATAATGGCAACAATAATCGAAACCAATAGGAAGATACAGCTGGTGTGGGGGAGCAACAGGAGATCCCACCTTTTCTTAGGCCACAAAAAAGAAAAAAGAAAAAAACTTGCTGCTGATTAATGAACAAGTTAAATCTTTAATCATGAATTGAAACATATAAAAATATATATTTTTAAAAATTATGATTGAGTTTTGTTGTATTTTTAAACTCTTGTCCAACACTAATAAAAGTTAATTTATATGTGACCTAATTATTGTTGGTCACTCACTGATGTAGTTTCAAATAAAACTATTGACCTGATATTGCGTTGACTAGTAGCTCCATATTACAGTTAGTATTCGTCGCCGCCCCGAGCCCCACCGCGCATCAACGCCCCTGAAAAGGCTCCAGCTCAACCCGCCAGGAACCGAGTAAGTTAGTGGCTCAGATTAGTCAGGGACACGTGTCAGTCGTCGGAGTCATATCCCGCTGACGAAGGTGGTGGTGCGGGACCCATAAAATCATGTTTAGGTTTTACAATCCTAAACTCACGCACACGGCATGTGCGGGAGAATCCAAGGAAAATCTACGACTCTTGAGGCTTTGGGTGGGACCCCCCGCTCTGACCCACAATCTTATTTGCCAAAATTAGCCATCAGGTGGTAGCACGTGAACGATGTATGGAACTACCTGCAGCGGATTATAAAAAGACCCTCAGCAGTTAATGCGAGGTACACGTGGCGGCCGCGTGTTAGGACAAGTCACGTGTGTCTTTCGGTTTGAACAGACCGTGGCGGATGGGCCCGACCTCCATCGTCTTAAAGTCTGGATGATGAGTCAATATTTACCTACCGACCAACAAGTCGGAAGTGGAGGGAACATGGGAAGTGAGAACCGAAGAGAAATTAGATGACAATATGTATTTCTCCACTCTTGAACAAAGTTTTGGTCTTGTCTCAAATTATAATAATTTATTTAATTTAGTTTAGTCTCACAATATAACTTTAAATGTGATCTACAAAAAAAAAGGGTCATCAGTCATGGGTCAATAGACATTCTTAGGATAAGAGAGTGTAATATCGAATATACGGGATAATGGTACGCTTGTCATAAATATGTGAGTCTTGTATCCCTGTGAATTTAAATGACAATATTGGTGTACGCTAACAACAACTTGACAACCGTCATGCGAGATATAGATATAGATTTTGTTGTATTGGAAGCATGCCGACGAATAACATAAGCATTTCGAGAAGACACATCTGGACCCCATTAACATAGAGATCAAGTCCACCTGTTTGCGATGCGTGCAATTCCTCCAACCCAACCATTGTCATTGAATCTCTCGCCGCTTCATACAAGAAAACGGAGACTATACATAACTGTGTTTGAGAGGAGACAATGTACATGTGAAAAGGAAGATGATCTAAAAGATAATTTAAAAATAATATAAACATATGTGGAAATAACTAGATTTTTATTTTTATTTTTTCACGATATTTGTGTAATGGTTTCACGTAAAGATTCACGACAGTGATCTTTTGTAATTAAAAAGATACATAAATGTAATCAACTGTCAATAAAAAGATTTGGTAGAATGATCGCCCGTCAAATCAATATAAGTATTTATGAACAAATTAATACATTCAATTTGACTCCTTAATTTTCTCCATAAGACGAGGTTTATATAGCAAGATCTTGTCATCTTACAGTGTGAAGAGAAGAAGGAAATATCTATGCAGCTTTTGAATGGTCTAAAACCATGTTTTTGTACTATTAATTGCATGGTTGAAGGGGAGGCACAAAACACCAATTGCTAACATTTCCACCAAAATTTGCATCAAAGAGAATAGAAAAGGTTGACTTTTAGATGCCAACTGTAAAGACTAGTTGACATTCTCACAACCACAAAGCACACAAGGATATATTGTGTCCCATATAAAGGTGAGAAGACAAAATAAAAGGGTGGGCAAAGGGAAAGATTTTTTTTTTTTTTTGATATATTCTTTCACATTGTTGATAAATACTTACATGTAGATGGGATCCAATGAGAAGTCAAGGAGAGTACAATTTGCAAATGATGAGTTAGGCTAATTGTAGGTTCCACTTTTTGGTGATTAGGGTAACAACTTTCAAATAAATAGTGAGACAAATCCTAATCACAACCACAAAAACTTTACTACACTCCCTTGACCACTTTATTGCATCTTGTTGGCTTTAGTTTCACATTTGCTGATGTAACCAGCACAAAACTAAAACCACTGCAAAAGGAGGAAGTGCTCTCGTTGAGAGTCGAACTCAAGACCTCCCGCTTACTAAACGGGTGCTCTAACCAACTGAGCTACGAGAGCTAATCTGTGTCAACAGGTGCCAACGTTTTGTCTTAAAGGCAGAACATCTCAGCCGTTGACTCGAACCAGATTCATATTGAAGCTTTAATCACACATAGTACTGTGTGATTTGGAATTTTGGATACAGAACCCACTATATTCGAATTCAATTTGAAGACAGTAGGGTTGACTTTATCTGTTCAAGACCGGTTACAGTGTAAGTGTGAGGTTTAGAGTTCTGAGTCATCATGCTCTCAGAATTTAGTCTTTATTAGTAATCTTAATCTATATACAATTCCCATCTAGGTCTTTGATTTTCCTTTGTAGGGAAGGACCCTTGTATAATTTTTTTTAGAAAAAATCGTTCGATTTGACATTTTACAGGTCTAAACGAACATTTATTAAATGTTTGACATCTTTTTACTTCAAAACATTCAATCTTAGCTCCAACGACCCGATTCACAACTTATTGTAAATTTTGTTTGAAAGGTCTTATACAGTGATTAAACAATAACTTTGATAGTGTACATGTATAACAAAATATTAATAAGTATTTTTATTCGTTTTAGAAAAAAAATGGTGTCTCTATACATTATACACATAGTAACTAGTAAGCCTGACTTCAGCTGCAACGATTACAAATGGCTCTCCATATTTGTTTGAAAATCGGAGTTCCTGCACATGCTTATGTTTTTACATTTATGAAAAGCTTTGCTCGGCAAGTACAATCAAGTTCTTACCATTGATAGTTCTTTGAGGATTTCTTCGGACCCCATAACACAACAGTCAATCCATGATATTATACAGCTAGAATTGTCCCACCAAATGTGGGTCGCTAATGCTGAAAATATGTAATGTTGGAGTCCAGAAAGTCAGGCAGTAATTGAGCGGAGTTACTCAGCAGTTCATTTATCACATCACAAGGACTTTGACGATCCTGAGCAAATAGTGAAAGCTAAGTTGCAACAAATTCAACTTAAGAAAACAAAAGGAAATCAGAAGACATAATAGCAATGCTTTTTTGAAGAGAATTGCATTTCCAGGTACCTCAACAAGAAATACAGAAGAAACAGTATGATCTACTCGACAACGGGTTCACTCACAAACACAGATAAGCTCACGGCTATATACATCGACAATCTAAGTTCTTACAGAAACAAAATTATAGGGAAAAAGAAGAAGCTGTAAACGACTAGTAGGAGGTTGTTAACAGCTTATCACAAACAACAAATGGCACTTGAGCACACAAACTCTAACTTCAATCATGTAAGCTTCATGGGAAGAAATTGAGAAAAAACAGAGCTACTCTGTATCATAACACCACCATCTTTGACGTTCATTTGGCTAATTGCAAAAGAAATTCTGCACTTACGTGTTAGCCTCTTGCTGAAAACACATCCAACTGCCTTGAGCGACTGCCGGATGATGAATCCTTGAGCATAAAAGTCTTCCTCACATTTCTGCTACCATGGATGTTACGTTCTTGCCTCTCTAGTTGCTCTTTATATGCTGCTGCCTGCTGAAGATGCAGCATTGCGATCATGCTAACAGCAATGAGGGCAGCATTCCCGAGAACTCCACCCATCTGATCCAACTTAAAACATCTTTTCACGAGATTTACACTGGAAATGAAAACTTTGACCAGATTGGTACAAATCCCTTTGTGGCTTCCACAGTCTTCACCGGAAGGGCTTAAGGGAGGACCATAGATGTTCTCAGGTGAAACAAAGCGCCCAGCACTGTGTACGTCTCCCACAAATGCTTGAGCTTCTTCAATGACTTTGTAATTTGAACCACAATGTTCAGCTAATCTCATTGCAAGTACAATCCGGCTTTGCTCTAATCTTGCAATTGCTGCATCTCTCTCTGCCCGTTGCTGTGTTTGAATAGTCTGGGGAATGGAACAAACAGCATAAATAGCTTCATATCTATTGTTAAATATCGAAAATAAAACTTATACATGGGTCACAGTTCAAAAGCTATAATTTAAACTCAGAAAACAGTATGCAGTGTCCTACTGATTAAGCGATACAACAAGCTTGAAAACAATAGTTGAGGGCAATAACAGCCTGTCATACCCATATCATATGTAGATCGACTCATATCATTTGGCATAATTGTGGACACAGAACCTCTGTTACAATTTAGTACTCTCCATTTACAGATTTACTTTAAGCGTAATTAAGATATCATACACAACTTAATACTTTCTGCACATTTCCCCCAAAACATGATTACTTGCATTGCAGTGGAACTGTTACTATTCTTTTTCAAGGCATGTGAATAGACCATCTCACCCAACTTATTTATCATCTTGCATAAATTTTATCCTACCATTAACCTCAGTCATTCTCAACAGTATTTATCTAGTATCTCTATATGAAGACATCGATATACAATTGTTTAAACTTCATTCAAATCTCCACAGGTTTACCATCTACAATACATATTATATGCACTTTCAGACACCACATCTCACCCAACTTATTTATCATCTTGCATAAAGTTTATCCTACCATTAACCTCTAGTGGCTCTCTATGAAGATATTGGTATACAGTTGTTTAAACTTCACTCATCTCTCCACAGCTTTATCATCTTCAATTCATATTATGCACTCTCAGACACCATAACTCCCTAAAACATAATTTCTTTACACCTCTGACCCTGCTCTTCATGGCCCTTTTGAATCACCAGATTTGGCACTCAAGCCAAACACATGATGTGTACAGAGCAAAAAAGAAATATTGCAACAAGCCAGAACCAAAACTAAGCTTATGCCGAGATTCAGAAGAGACCACGAAATCTTCTAAGTTCTAACACCACCCGCCACTGAGGAACAAACTGTGTAATGTGTATATCACAATTCCAAAGTTTCTTTTACACATCCCCTAAACACTTGGAGTGCATAAATTACAAATTTCCTAAGTTTCATTTTTCTTCAATTGGCCTTCAATTCCTAGGCCAAATTGAAAATGCAGAAGTTGACCAAATTACATATGCTTTACATATCTCGAAGTTAAATTCTAACAGGCATCCCAATCAATCATTGAAACGTATGTTGGCACATTAATCTACTTCAACTACTCAATAACATGAATTCTTCTTCTCTATAATCACTTCTCGAACATACTCCTCGCAACCAAACACATTTGAACAAAAACAACAATCAGAATTTATACTGATTATATGTGCTCGGCTAACCTAAATGCCACTAGCAACAATACTTCTTCCAGAGTTCCAGTTCTTTAATCATCTTTCCGTGTTCTATTATCTCTATTTTCTTGGCAACCAAACAAAACACACCTAGTGAAAATATACTTAAAATTGCTCCAAACAAAATCATTACATTTTCCTCGATTTTCTTATCATCAAACAGAAAGATACAGAGACGCCTAATTGTGACTTACATGGAAGAACTCGAGCTGGTCCTCGAGGTTCTCAAGAGCGCTCCGAATCGCGTTGAGGCTCTTGGCCTCCAAAATCATCGCCGAGTCATCGGATTCCCCAACCTGGACGTCCTTCACGAAGACGAAACCAGCTCGGCTGTCATCGGGAACGACGCCGTCGCGGGGTTTCCTGTTCTCCGACTTCCTTAGGCACTTGACGGAGCTGAGGAAGTGTGCTCGAGAGATGGAGTGGATGGCGTCGCTGAGCTTGTCGTGGAGGTCCCAGATTTTCTCGAGAGCAGCTTCGATTTCGTCGAGCTCCATCTCCCATTTCATCAGGAAAAGCAGTTCCGGAGAGAGTGAGAAAGTGAGGGAAAATTGTAGGGAAATTAGTTTCTAGGGCTCTGTTTGGTTTAGTCGGCCCCAAATTTGATTCCTTGCTTCACGGTGTTAACTGGCTGGGCCTCACACAACTTTAACGGAGAATTGAACGGAAACTAGTGGACATTATGTGCTGACCAATAGGATTCTTCCATGTCAGCACCCACCCTTACGATTTGCATTTGAACTCGTCAAGCAGTGCCATACCAAATCTGGATTTAGATGATTAATTATTGTAAACAGGAATGTTAGATAACCTAATTATGCTACCACAAATTAATGTGACAGCTAAAATGATAAATGAAAATATGTGACAATTTTATTTTTAATAAAACATAAATGAATTTTAACATCATTTTATTCCGAGTTCGAAATCGAAATCCATAAAATTACGGATGAATATCAAAGAAGGTGGTTTAAAAGTTTAAGTTTACGGATGAATATCGGAGAAGGTGGGTTACAAGTTAACAGTGGTTAAGCAAGAACCCTAGGAAGAGGGGTTGTCAGTATCACCGAAGTAGGAGGCTCCGAAACCCTAACCGCAAATGCCACCGTCGTGTGAACAAAGCAGACGTTGGAGACGGATCCGAGAACTGCACCCGAGAATGGGGAGCCCACATGAAAGCCGGCGAGGCGACTTGAGGTTTGAGAGGCCGGCCCCGTTTGACCTTGGTCGTGATCGAGGTCGGCGTGGTGCCCCCCGACGAGTAGACTACCAGTGGTTGATCCTGCAATAGTGGAGGTTGCAGAG